>SKCR01053404.1:0-45574 GCA_019454045.1 Zanthoxylum bungeanum | reverse complement strand
GACAAAGGAGATTGCACTCTTATCATTTGTGATTAGATCACATAGATATATAAATGATAGGAGGTCCCTGTGATTTGTTCCTGGATTGAGAATGATATGAGACAATATCAATCCACGAAGGATAAATCATTATAAATATCCATAGTCAGAGCATTATCGAGATTGTACATCGATGAATGTGTAAAAGACTAGTATTACACTTGTGCACGTTGTGAGGGTAAAACGGCATAGTTCTCATATATTTGGGTATAGGATACTCATGCAAGTGTAATAAGAGGTTGTGTTTTACCGATGGTATGGGAAACAGCTTCGCTCTGGATAGACTCCCTCGGAATTCCATTAGTAGTATGACTATGTGTCTATGGAAGTCTGAAATAAGGGTAGGTGTATTTGGTCTTAACCTGAGACTTGCACCGCTAATACTTGCGACAATCAATATACTTTGGTTGTAGTCGTCCAGGGATTTAACAGGTTCTGTGTACGCCAATGCTGAGTATATTGAGAATCGTAGTGTGTTGGGTGTGATGTCAAAACGGAAGTGTCACTCCAGTCGTATGGAGATGATGATCGCGTAGGGATACAGAACTAGTTCTCTAAAAATGTTGCAACCGTCGGGATAATATGACTTGGTCATGATTATCCGATATTAAAGAGACTAGTTGCTCGTAATCCAATATGTGCTTCGTACGGGGCAGACACTGTACCAGCCCCAGGCCTTGCATGTGATTATCCGATACTGGACAGAAATATGCAATACTGCGTATACTACGCCTGATATAGATCCTTTATTCCTGTAAGGATATTTCCGGAGAATTGGGTAGGCATGGCGCTTTGCTAGAAGCCAAACTTTTCTTGTAATTCAGTATAAACATAGTACGAGGTACTTACGTATTCGGATAGTCCGATGACCGAATTTACTGCCAACATATCCGGGGATCTCATGGGTCATTTCCCAAAGATTCACCTATGACGTATGACTCGCACTTTAATTAATATGGGATTAATAAGATGAGAGAGAAAATTAATCTGGGATTAATTGCGGAGATATTTTATCTGGGATAAAAGATAAATTTCAAGAGAGATAACGATTAATTTAGAATTAATCGGCAAATTAATATATTCGATATATTAAACGAGATTGGATTTCGACGCAGAATTAAAATTAGATTTTAATTCGGGCGAACGAGTTAATTTAGAATTAATTCGTTAGCGATGTGAATAGTGATTTCGCTACGCGTAATCATTTAATAGCGTCGCAACGGATAATTCGTTAATTTGGAATTAACAAACCCGAGCCCGAGATTATTTGCGAGCGCATTCGTATTTCGAATTCGAGTGCGGCAGGCAAGTCAAATCATGCGTCAAATCGCTAGTCGCATCAAGCATCAAATCACTTGTCACTTTGAGTGATGTGACTTGACAACTTGTGATTGATGTGATTGAGTGATGTGTTTGGTTGGCATTTGTGGGCATTAATTGCTTCGACTTTTGGAACCTAAATTGTGTATTTGATTTTAGAAATCATTTACCAATTTTAATTAACACATTTGATCTCTCTCTCTCTCCTCCTTTCTCTTAATCTTTCTCACGCCCAAGGGCTGTATTTTATGGTTTATGGTTCGCCAAAACAGTGGAGAAAGGGAAGCAAAGTGCAATTTTGTGGCAAAATCGAGAGTGCTAGCACACTCCGAGAGACATGCGAAGGTGATAGGGAAGTCCACCCATGAGTCGGGAATCGTTCGACGAAGCTTGGAGCTTGACGAAAACCTCTAATGGCCGAAATAGTGAGTTGTGACAGTACTCACTGCCGTGAGCAGTCCAATGGCAGAAAGTGAAGTTTTGTTGCCTCCCGTGTCGCTCAACCGATCGATGTGAGTATTCCAGAACTTCTCGATTGTATTCGCACTTGTTTTAATTGCTTGATTCAATCTTGGGATGCTTAGAATCTCCAACAATGGTATCAGACCAAGGAAAATCATGAAATTTATTTTAGGGTTAAAATTTGGGTAAATTGATTTTGAGCATGAATTAATTAAATTTCTTGATTGAATATGCTTAATTGATGTTGAATTGAAGATTGATTGGATCAATTTCAATAAATTGTGATTGGATCATTTTTTCCCCAAATTGTTGTGTTGGCCGAATGGTTGAGCCCTAATTTATCTTGGTGATTTTTGATTTTTGATCATTGGATGTGTTGGAAATCATTTGGGAATATGATTTAATGTCGATTGTGGAATTAATTGGATTGAAACCGAATCGGACGTAAAATCCCCAAATTACCGAGAACAATAAGAGCATGATTGGGCTTGATTTTTGTTAAATTATGTTGGACATGATTTAATGATGTTGAGCATGATTAATTGAATAAATTAATGTTTTGGAAATGTTAATTGGGTAATTAATTGTGTTATACACTTTGGTTAATTAAATATGAAATTTGGAATTTTTGTCTTTAATTAAATTGGGCCTATTTTGGAAATTGGGCTTATTGTGTTGTAATTGGCTTTATTGGGCTTAGTTGTACTAAGTTGGGTTTAGGCAAATTGGATTGGATCCAATTGGGCCCAAAACCGCTTCCATAAAGCCCAAATGCGACTTAATGGACCTTTAAAGTTTAATTGGGCCTAATGGGCCTAAATTGATTTCTGGGCTTATGGGGTAACTCCCGGATTGGACTTTGGTTATTGGGTTCGACACGAGTTGACCAAAAGTCCACGCCTTAAGAAATTAATTAAAAGCCCATTGGACTTTAATTAATTTGACATTGGAAGTTAAACGGACTTTGAGACCCGCAACGATTAAATTTGGAATTTAAGTCGTAAAAGGTTTACTAATAAAGTGTAGTATTTAATTTTGAATTAAATAGCGAGTTAGAATTAAATACAAATTGAATTGGATTTAATTATGTAGTTTAATTTAATTCGAGAATATGTACTTTGAGTACTTATTCGCAAAACGAGTTTGACTCGAGCAAAATCAAATCGTTGTTTGAACATTGGATAATCACTAATTATCAGATTAATTAATTGGATTAGATTGATTGATAACATGCTTGTGTGAATACATGGTTGCGATGCATGAATAATGTATATCGGATGGATATTAGATGGGTGGGGCAATTTTAGAAATTGTTGTAATAAATTTAGAATTTATTAATTGGACCTGCGTGTCCAGCCTATTACCTCCTTACTCTGTGTATTTCTCTTCTCACCTATTCCCCTCAATGTAAATGAGGTTTCTTTAGAAGTGTAGTGTAACGGGTAGAAGAAATATTTGTGCTAGCGGGAGAGAGAAAGTGACAGATTTGATCTAGGATCAATGTGTAAAGTATCCATCCGCATATCATTATTATTTTTCATATGCGCTTTATTATGTGTTTAGAATGCATGTTTAAGGGTGTATGATGATGCGACCTTAATAAAGATAATAAATTGGTTTCCAATTTGCACTCGAAAAACCCTCGCAAAATATTAAGTGTCTTTCCTTCCATTGAGTGATTCTCATTCAAGATCCGAGACTGGCATTGGCTTGTTGGCCAAAGTCAAGGCCTTTGTCCGTCGAGGATGTGTTTGAATCACGAGAGCTTTGTTCCATATTGGTGTCTTATCCAAGTTGTGGTTTTTTGGCAAAAGTCAAGACCATTTCTTGTCCATCGACATTGATTACGAAGCTTTCCATGGTCAATGGGTCGCGCTTAACTGGGATCACTAAGTTTGTTGTGCCAAAGCCAAGGCTTAGTTGATTGAGAGGAAAAAGGTTAGGTAATACATTGGATGTATTGGCATATATAAGATATATGTTTCGGACTTGGATGTCCCCCTACCGGATCTATGAATTGGATTGGATCCAATCGATCTTAGAGATCTACCTAGTTAATTATCATACAATTTGATATTTAATGGGATCCTAGCCCACTAGGAAACGCGGTTTCCCGAGTACTCGACAGAGGGTTAGAGGCTCGCCGAAAAATAGTTGGAGGCAAGAATTGAATTTTCAATATTCGTTTAATCACTTGCCATACGCGCTCAAAACAAATATCATTTGTCGTTATAAATTAAATGTTAGTTGGAATAATATTTAAATGTTGTTTTTAATAAATAGTTGGACTATATTCTAACTATTCATTTATAGTTGATTTTATAATTGGATTATAGTAATCAATATAATTGATTTTAATCTATTAAATATAGTTGATTAAATAGTTGGACTATTGTAATCATTATAATAAATAGTACCTAAATCATTGATTAAATAGTTGGACTATTAAAATCAAGATATAATTCAAAGATTGACATTTAAAACATAATCCTGGGGAAAATGTATTTTAATGGTTTAATTTTCAAAATTGGGAATAAATTTCAGTATGGTCCTGGAAATAATAAGTTACTTTATTTGATAAAATAACATATTAAGCCTAAAGCCCGGAGTTAAGCAAATAGTAGAGCATAATCTTTGGAAGATTTATGTGATGATAACTTTAGTGCTTAATCCATTAAGCCTGTCGCAGTAGACTCCTTAATTTCTGAATCAGAACTATGGATTAGATCCTTAAAGTATGATACTGAAATTGAAGGATCTTCATAAATCTATACTTATATTTTAGAAGTACTAAATTGCAATAATAACTCTTGGAGAGTTAATGACTATTCTCAAGGAGATAAAGTCAAAAAGTTTGCAATTAGGCAAGTAGCGCAAGGCGCACCTCACTTCGATATTCTATAAGGCTAAGGCTTGGCCAAAGGCTTCTGAGTGTTGAAAATGGCAAAGGCAAAATCATTATAATTTTCATATCCCAAAATGTCTGCCTAAATGTGGCAAACAGGATCGCGGAAGCGTGACTGCCGTTTGGACAAAGCAGACATGAAGGAATTGAAGACGAGCAAGGCTCTAACTTCAAATATGTTTGTCAAAAATTATTTTAGATACTTAGTGTGGTACATAAATATATATTGATGTTCAGAATCTGCTAAGAGCAGGATACTGACTTCAGATTGAGATTAATCTGCGAATTGGAAACGGGATGAAAGTCGCTGTTTTAACCGTAGATACCTAAGTTTAGGAACTACCTTCCGGGTGTGTGCCTAAAATAGGAAACTGTTATAATGTAACTAGTTTGACTAGAAACATTATCTTTATATCTGTGTTTAACCCGTTGCGGGTGTTAGACAGTTATGACCCATAGCGTCACTATTTTGTAAATGATATTGTATTATTGTACAAAATTAACTATGTAGTAATGAAATTGCCTTTTACCGTTTTGTAATTTATTTACTTTGATATATAAATGGTAAAAGTCCCTATGATTAGTTCCGGATTGTGATGATATGAGACGGTATCAATCCATAAAGGTTAATCATTAAATATCCCTAGTCGTAGTATTATCGAGATTGGACATCGATAATGCGGAATAGACTAGTACTGCACTTGTGCATGTTGTGAGGGCACAACGGCATAGTTCTCATATATTTAAGTATAGGATACTTATGCAAGTGCGGTAGGAGGTTGTGTTTTACGATGGTACGGAAAACAGCTTCGCTCTGGATAGAACCCCGCGGAATCCCATTGGTAGTATGTCTGCGTGTCTATGGGAGTCCGCTTCAGGGTAGGTGCATATGATCTTAACCTGAGACTTGCATCGCTTAGTACTTACGACAATCGGTAAATTTTAGTTTTGGTGGTCCAGGGCTTTAACGGGTTCTGTGTACACCTCTTCTGGATTTATCGAGAATCGTAGTGTATTGGGGTGTGATGTCAAGATGGAAGTATCACTTCAGACATATGGAGATGATGATCGCGAGGGATACAGAACTAGTACTCTATAATGGTTGCAACCATCGGGATAATATGACTAGGTCAGGATTATCCGATTCAAAGAGACTGGTTGCTTGATGTCCGATATGTGTATCGTACGGGGCAGACACATCTCCAGCCCCAGGCCTTACATGTGATCATCCGATACTGGTTCGATATACACTATACTACGGTATACTACGCCTGTTATAGATCTTATATTCCAATAAGAATATTTCTGGAGAATTGGGTAGGCATGGCGTTTTGCTAGAGGCTAACCTTGTCTTGTAAATCGGTAAAAACGTAGTACTTGGTACGTACGTGTTCGGATAATCTGACGGCCGTATATTACTGCCAACATATCCAGAGATCTCTTGGGTCGCTTCCCGAAGATTCACCAATGACGTATGATTCAAACTCGATTTATCTTGGATTAATTACGGAGAGACTTTATCTTCGATAAAGTACTATACATAGAGAGAGAACGATTAATTTGGAATTAATCGTAAAATATTATATTCGATATAATAATCGAAATTCGATTTCGACGCGAAATAAAAATTAGATTTTAATTCGGGCAAACGAGTTAATTTAGAATTAATTCGTTAGCGAAGTAAATAATAATTTCGCTAGGCGCAATTATTTATTTAAATTCGATTTAATTAACGTCGCGACGTAAGTTCGGTATTTCGGAAATATCGAACCCGAACGCGTGAGTGCACGTGGGCCCACTTTCATTTGGGTTGTGTGGGGCCCACATGACACATGTCATTTTATGCATTATTTAATTGTTAATACATTGCATGGTGATAGTGTACAATACACTCAATGGTTTTGCATGGAGTTTGAGTGTTTGACACTCTAAGCCATTGCATGATTTGTGTCATAAGTTTATTATTAATTTAATAAATATTATGGCATAAATATAAATTGATTTTTTGTAACAAAAATCATAACACTCCTCTCTCTCTCACATTGCCGAAACTACATGCAGTTTTGGGCTCTCCATTTCTTCAATTTTTGTGGCAAGATTTGAAGAAGTTGTGCATTCAAAATCACAACAAAGGCTAGCACCTTCAAGGGATCATACATAGGTGATATGGGAAACTAATCCTTGAGCTTGGAAGGATCAAACTCGACTTGGAGTCCCTCTTTTCTTCTTGGCCGAAAGCTTCACTGCACAAGGGAGGAATTTCGCATCATCTTAGCATCCATTTTCAAGTATTGTGAGTATGATTCCGCCATACTTCAATTTATTCATTCATGTATTTATATATTTTGCTTGTTCTTGTTGATCTTGGGGCTTGGTAATTATTTTCCAACAGCGGGTGAACCTTTATATTCTAGAACACTAAAGTGTTTCATTATATAAAGATGATATTGAGATAAAAACATTAGATGTGAATAACAGAATTTATATTTTGAATATAAATAAATATCAAAAAATATAACATGACAAACAAACAGCTAAAACTGATTTGATCAGAAAAAACTCTGTTGTGGCATTGTTGTCTGGGACACAATGAAACAAGACTCGTATATCCACACTTTTGAAGAGTGGGTACTCGGACTAATTTGATTCCATTCAAATAAAGTCTACGAATCTGGTTTATTGGGCAAAGTGCCTAAAACACTATTTACTTGGTAAAAGTGTAAATGCCACCGATCTGATAGCCCTCGTTCATAGTGAAGCAAGTGGGCCCATGTCTAGCTAGGCTAGAGGTGGATATGAATATTTCTTGACCTTTACGGATGTGGCATCGCGTAATGGTTATGTGTTTCTTTTAGAACACAAATCGAAAAATCTTATAGTTTCGATGCGAAATAGACAAACAGATCAGCTATAGTATTATACCGTCACGGTAAGACCGTAATGGAAAATACTTAAGCAACAAGTTTCTAATATACTTGAAAGAGTATAGTATTCTTTCAATTAGGACTCCTCCTGGAACACGTCAAGTTGACGGTGTGTCCGAAATGAGTAACCGAATTATGTTAGACATAATAAGGTTAATCATGAGTCGCTCTGAGCTACCATTTCCTTCAACGGATAAGCTTTAACAGTGCAAGAACTTATTTAGAATAAGGTTCCATTAAAATCTGTTTGACAGATATCATATTAGAAATGAACAGGAAAGAAACCAGGTTTCTCATTCCTGAATGTTTGGGTATGCTAGGCATATGTTTGGATGATACCAAACTAAAACCCAAATTGGATAAGTGCCAATTGTAGGTAATCATAGGGATACCAAAGTATAGCACTTATACAACTCACATGAGAACAATTAGATTGTTGCTCACCATGCGGTTTTCCTAAGAGGAATACCGATATGCAGTGGTAAGTGGGAGGATAGTAAAACTCGATGAAAATCGGAGTAATACTATTCATGGCATCGATTCCTAATGGAACATAAATAGTTCATCAAGGATGAAACTATTGCCATAATCTTCGAATACACAAAAACCGCGTTGTCGGAGAGAGTCAGAAAACAACCTGGGGTATGGGTTTCTAATCTCACCTCATAAAGATGTCTATCTCATTGAGGAATACCAACTGACTATGAATGAGGAAGTGATACAAGGTATCAACTCCCAAATATGGCAAAGTGCCATGAATCCGAATTGGATTCCATGTATATCAATAAGTTTAGATACTAGTTGATGTACCGCAAGGTATTGTGCCTATTGGTACTATATTAGTCTTCAAGGAAGACATACATGGATGGAAACATACCAACGTACTAAGCTAGGCTTGTAGAGGAATGGTATCATTATCAACATTGTGTTGACTACGATTCAACCTTTTACATGTTGCCACGGTAAATCCATTTGGATAATGTTTGCTAAAGCTGCATGTTTCATGTATGAAATATGTCAGCTGAACGGGAAAATCGCTTTCCTGAAAATGAGACCTTTTGAAGGATGTTTACAACATCCTGTCGGTTTTGTCGTACCAAACTAGCAAACAAGGTTTGCAGGTTATTCGATCCATGTTTGGATTGAAGCAAGCATTAGGTTCTTGGAATTATCGTTTTGATGTAATCATAATAGTTTATGATTTAATTCAAAACGAAAATATTCTTGTGTGTATAAGAGGGTTAGTGGGAGCGCAATGAGAGTGGTTGTCCTATAAAATAATGATAATACGTCATTTCTTGGAAATGATATTCCCATAAGAACAATCGGGCCAATCCAAGTGATAGTCACTGGATTGATGTTAAGAACATCTGTTAGTATCTTAGAGATCTAAGGATGCTGTCTTAATCTATGAAGATGGAGAACTTGAAGTGACTGGGATCACTGGTGCAAGTTTCCTAACCGATAAAGATGACTATAAGTCACAAATAGTACTATACAGCTTGAATAACGGTATAATGAGATGGAAATCTTCCAAGCAAGATATTGTCACCGAATAAACAACAAATGTGGGTTATTGCTGCAGCTGAGGCAGCAATAGAAGTCATTTGGTTCGATAATAAATCTAATTAGATTAGATATAATTATTTTAGCAGCTGAGCTAGGATTCAGTACAGGCTAAAGAATTAATGGACTCATCAACGATCCATATATACTTCGATATTCTTCTATTTCGTTCGGATCATACATCGTGGCGATGTGATGATCGTATAAATCGCATTAGACGATAATCATGCAAATCCGCTGACGAAAGCTTTTTCTCAGCAGTTTGAGCCAACCGTACATGGTTCGGGTGTAAGACACTCGAGTGACTGGCTATAGGCCAAGTGGGAGATTGTTGGACAATTATGACCCATAGCGTCACTATTTGTACAGATCATGGTGTTGTTGTACAAATTAACTATGTGACAAATGAGATTGCACTCTTATCATTTGTGATTAGATCACATAGATATATAAATGATAGGAGGTCCCTGTGATTTGTTCCTGGATTGAGAATGATATGAGACAGTATCAATCCACGAAGGATAAATCATTAAATATCCCTAGTCAGAGAATTATCGAGATTGGACATCGATGAATGCGTAAAAGACTTGTATTACACTTGTGCGCGTTGTGAGGGCACAACGGCATAGTTCTCATATATTTGGGTATAGGATACTCATACAAGTGTAATAGGAGGTTGTGTTTTACCGATGGTACGGGAAACAGCTTCGCTCTGGATAGACCCCCTCGGAATTCCATTGGTAGTGTGACTATGTGTCTATGGAAGTCCAAAATCAGGGTAGGTGTATTTGGTCTTAACCTGAAACTTGCACCGCTAATACTTGCGACAATCAATATACTTTGGTTGCGGTCGTCCAGGGCTTTAACAGGTTCTATGTACGCCAATGCTGGGTATATTGATAATCGTATTCTGTTGGGTGTGATGTCAAGACGGAAGTGTCACTCCAGTCATATGGAGATGATGATCGCGTAGCGATACAGAACTGGTTCTCTAAAAAGGTTGCAACCGTAGGGATAATATGACTTGGTCATGATTATCCGATATTAAAGAGACTAGTTGCTCGTAATGCAATATTTGCTTCGTACGGGGAAGACAATGTACCAGCCCCATGCCTTGCATGTGATCATCCGATACAGGACAGAAATACCCAATACTACGTATACTACGCCTGATATAGATCCTTTATTCCTGTAAGGATATTTCCGAAGAATTGGGTAGGCATGGCGCTTTGCTAGAAGCCAACCTTGTCTTGTAATTCGGTATAAACGTAGTACGAGGTACTTACGTGTTCGGATAGTCCGACGACCGAATTTACTGCCAACACATCCGGAGATCTCATGGGTCGCTTCCCAAAGATTCACCTATGACGTATGACTCGCATTTTAATTAATCTGGGATTAATAAGATGAGAGAGAAAATTAATCTGGGATTAATTGCGGAGATATTTTATTAGGGATAAAATATCAATTTAAAGAGAGATAACGATTAATTTAGAATTAATCGGAAAATTAATATATTCGATATATTAAACTAGATTGGATTTCGACACGGAATTAAAATTAGATTTTAATTCGGACGAACGAGTTAATTTAGAATTAATTCGTTAGCGACGTGAATAGTGATTTCACTAGGCGTAATCATTTAATGGCGTCGCAACGGAAAATTCGTTAATTTGGAATTAGCGAACCCGAGCACGGGATTATTTACGAGCGCATTCGTATTTCGAATTCGAGTGCGGCACGCAAGTCAAATCAAGCGTCAAATCGCTAGTCGCATCAAGCGTTAAATCACTTGTCACTTTGAGTGATGTGACTTGACAACTTGTGATTGATGTGATTGAGTGATGTGTGTGGTTGGCATTTATGGGCATTAATTGCATAGAATTTTGGAACCAAAATTGTGTATTTGATTTTAGAAATCATTTACCAATTTTAATTAACAAATTTGATCTCTCTCTCTCTCCTCCTTTCTCTTCATCTTTCTAACGCCCAAGGGCTGTATTTTCTTGTTTATGGTTCGCCAAAACAGTGGAGAAAGGGAAGCAAAGTGCGATTTTTTGGCAAAATCGAGAGTGCTAGCACACTCCGAGAGACATGCGAAGGTGATAAGGAAGTCCACCCATGAGTCGGGAATCGTTCGACGAAGCTTGGAGCTTGACGAAGACCTCCAATGGCCGAAATAGTGAGTTGTGACAGTGCTCACTACCGTGAGCAGTCCAAGGGCAGAATGTGAAGTTTTGTTGCCTCCCGCGTCGCTCAACCGATCGATGTGAGTATTCCACAACTTCTCGATTGTATTCGCACTTGTTTTAATTGCTTGATTCGATCTTAGGATGCTTAGAATCTCCAACAATGGTATCAGACCAAGGAAAATCATGAAATTTATTTTAGGGTTAAGATTTGGGTAAATTGATTTTGAGCATGAATTAATTAAATTGCTTGATTGAATATGCTTAATTGATGTTGAATTGAAGATTGATTGGATCAATTTCAAGAAATTGTGATTGGATCATTTTTTCCCCAAATTGTTGTGTTGGCCAAATGGTTGAGCCCTAATTTATCTTGGTGATTTTTGATTTTTGATCATTGGATGTGTTGGAAATCATTCGGGAATATGATTTAATGTCGATTGTGGAATTAATTGGATTGAAACCGAATCGGACGTAAAATCCCCAAATTACCGAGAACAATAAGAGCATGATTGGGTTTGATTTTTGTTAAATTATGTTGGACATGATTTATGATGTTGAGCATGATTAATTGAATAAATTAATGTTTTGGAAATGTTAATTGGGTAATTAATTGTGTTATACACTTTGGTTAATTAAATATGAAATTTGGAATTTTTGTCTTTAATTAAATTGGGCCTATTTTGGAAATTGGGCTTACTGTGTTGTAATTGGCCTTATTGGCCTTAGTTGTACTAAGTTGGGTTTAGGCAAATTGGATTGGATCCAATTGGGCCCAAAACCGCTTCCATAAAGCCCAAATGCGACTTAATGGACCTTTAAAGTTTAATTGGGCCTAATGGGCCTAAATTGATTTCTGGGCTTATGGGGTAACTCCCGGATTGGACTTTGGTTATTGGGTTCGACCCGAGTTGACCAAAAGTCCACGCCTTAAGAAATTAATTAAAAGCCCATTGGACTTTAATTAATTTGACGTTGGAAGTTAAACGGGCTTTGAGACCCGCAACGATTAAATTTGGAATTTAAGTCGTAAAAGGTTTATTAATAAAGTGTAGTATTTAATTTTGAATTAAATAGCGAGTTAGAATTAAATACAAATTGAATTGGATTTAATTATGTAGTTTAATTTAATTCAAGAATATGTACTTTGAGTACTTATTCGCAAAACGAGTTTGACTCGAGCAAAATCAAATCGTTGTTTGAACATTGGATAATCACTAATTATCAGATTAATTAATTGGATTAGATTGATTGATAACATGCTTGTGTGAATACATGGTTGCGATGCATGAATAATGTATATCTGATGGATATTAGATGGGTGGTGCAATTTTAGAAATTGTTGTAATAAATTTGGAACCAAAATTGTGTATTTGATTTTAGAAATCATTTACCAATTTTAATTAACACATTTAATCTCTCTCTCTCCTCATTTCTCTTCATCTTTCTCATGCCCAATGGCTGTATTTTCTGGTTTCTGGTTCGCCAAAACAGTGAAGAAAGGGAAGCAAAGTGCGATTTTGTGGCAAAATCGAGAGTGCTAGCACACTCCGAGAGACATGCGAATGTGATAGGGAAGTCCACACATGAGTCGGGAATCGTTCGACGAAGCTTGGAGCTTGACAAATACCTCCAATGGCCGAAACACTGAGCTGTGACGGTGCTCACTGCCGTGAGCAGTCCAAGGGCAGAAAGTGAAGTTTTGTTGCCTCCCGCGTCGCTAAACCGATCGATGGGAGCCTTCCGCAACTTCTCGATTGTATTCGCACTTATTTTCATTGCTTGATTCGATCTTGGGATGCTTAGAATCTCCAACATAGCTATGCTAAGATCCCAAGTTTAAAGAGGATTCGAGGAAAAATCCTATTTAAGTGGGAGAGAATTTGTAACGATCAGAAATTTCAACAACTGTTACACAGTGGGATGAGTGTCACATAATATAAATCATGTTTGAAAACATATACGATGTTCCACTGTGGACAGCCCATGGTATTTAGGTAGTAACTTTCTCATATGAACTCTGATTTTTATGAATTATATATCGTCGGAAAACTAAGATCGAGACCTTCAACTTTTACGTTGAAAGTGTTTCCAAATTCGAATCAGAAATGGGCTTAAAGGAAGAAGACGTAAGTGTTAGTCACTCATTCATCAAATAAAAAAGAAGAAGAAAAGCTAACATGGATGCTTGGGGAATGAAGGAAATTAAGGAAAATAAGGTAAGGAAACTTTAACCCAAGTTTTAGATGTTGATGTCTTGTTGATTTGTTGGTTGATGGATATTGTTGAGTTATAGTTATTGATGTTTATATGGTTTTAGTGACAATAAAATGATGATGGTGGGAAACCTCCAATTTGTTAAGTTTTGGGCATGAGATTAAGTAAAGATTATAGATTGGATATTAGTTGATATTGATAATGATATTGATAATATTTTAGAGATTTGTTGAGGTTATTTTGCTTTTGTGGAGATATCGATAGAGTGCTGACAAAATTGAGTATGAAAGCATGAAGTTAAGACCAGAATTTGGTCTTGCGTCGCGACGTGAATTGGGAATTTTCCCAGAAATGCCTCTGGTTTGATGTGCATCGCGACGCGTAAGGTCGTATGTCGCGATGCATCTGGGAATGTTTGGGTATGTTTCTGGAATGATTTGGGTCATGACGCGCAATGCCCTGCATCACGACGCGTGGTCAAAAATTTCCCCAAATCAATTTTTATCAGTCTAATCTCACCCTAGCATGTTAGAGACCACCATTAGGGTCTCGTATCAGTTCGCATACATATATTACATCTTATTACAAGCATGATATTGAGTTATTAATATTGAGTTTATATTTCTTGTTATCGAGTTTGAGCATTGGTCCTATACTTAATATTTTGATTGAGAAAAGGATAATAGTGTAGTTTATAGTTAGAAAGACAGAGGTGTTAGGGTTGGTGCTCTGAGCGCCAATTTTATTATGTATTTCCTTGTAAATACTAATGTAACATTTTATTATGAATAAAATAACAGTTTCTTTTATATAACATCTTCTTTAATATGGTAAAGACGTAACCGACCTTAGAATGATTAGTTATGATATTATTGCAAAAGCGTCGCAACTGACATCGAGTAGTATCCTGACGTTGTTATTCTTATACTGTTCCTGGTCAAGGTTTACACTACTTGGTCAGTAAAGTAAACCCATTGAGACTGGTACATGTCGTATATTGGAATCTTGGATTTTGATGGTTTCTCAATGAACCATGAGTCTTGGAGACTTGTATAGACGTTTAGATGTTTATAACGGATAGACACTGAACGACTCACCAAATATTATTAATGGATGGTACACCAACATCAATAAGAATCTTCTCGGGTTGAGTGAGCATAGTGATACTTTGACTTGAGATACCACTGTGGATATATGAGTTATCCTCCACACTTAGATGGTAGTCACGTCACCGATCTATTTAGATCAGACCTCCGTCTGTTCATTGGGTGTGGACTGATGCTCAGGATATCCTGTGTGTATCAAGAAAAGATCTGTAAGCTTTGTGTACAGAGCATATGTATTCAATATAGAATTAGCAATCTGTTAAATCCATTAGCCTGTGGTACACTGTAGAAATCAGTTCCAAGTATTATTAAGGGATTACTAATAGAAACTTCGACGTGATTATATCTATAGAGTTGAGTACTATATCTTAAGGATACTGTGATAGAAATAATCGACTGTGAAATATACTATGAATAATCGATATGTGAGTATGGAGTATAATGGTAAATACTATATGGAATAGATATGATAGTGGGATAGATTATATACGAATGATTTCGTGACAGTATGGTTATAGAGTATGTGTTCGTCATAATTTATGTGAATTATGGAACGAAATTTGATTTCATGACGAATATGCATGAACTTAGAGAGTCTCACTAATGAGATATACTCGTAGAGCACTAGGGCAACTTTTATGAAAACATACTGATTATTTTTAACTCGTTTAACGGTTAACCGAAGAATAAATGCAATCGGGACCTAATCGTCATTTTCGAATTAATGTGTATTTGTATTTAATTCTTGATTTTATTAAATACACATTAATTAAATATCAAATTGTGATATTTAACATATATGATTGATATATGTATTTTGATTATTTAATGTAAATATAATACATATATTTAAGATATTTGTATTTACCTATAAATGTTATATGATTAAAATAATTAAAGTAATAAATATCTTAAGTCATCATTTGCTTTATTAAAGTTTGAAAATGGAATGTTACCATTGGAACACATTTTAGTTTGCTTTATTATTAGATAAATGTTATCTTGTTATTAAGTAAAATGTGTACCAATTAAATTAAAACAAATTATCAAATTTCTTTATCCATTTATTTCCTATATTCACGGCAATATAGATAATAAATATATAAGGATTTTTTTTGTTTTGATTTTCATGACTAATACAAGTTACACAAATAATTACAAAGTGAGTTGAGAGAAAAGTTGAAGAAATAAAGGAAAACAGAGCTAAAATTTGGAATTTTTGTAAGTATTTTCACACTTTCTTCTACTTAGAAAATGTTTCTATTAAACTTAGCTTCAATTTGTGTTGCTAAGTTGATGTCTCTACTCTTTTAGTTTGTAATTAAATGTGTTGGAAACTTTTTTGAAGGTGTTTAGCTTGTATGATTAATTAATAAGCTTATTAAGTGTAATTAAGCTTATTTGATTAATTAGTGATTAAAGTTGTCATTATAGAGTTTTAATTCCACTCAATTATAACCTAGGATTTTTCTTAACTTATTTCAAGTGGTGAGACTTGTTTGGTGAATTATTGGATTGATTAAAATGTTGAATTTTATCAATTAATGTGAATTGTGTAATTGGTGTAATTTATGAAATTAGGGTTCTTAACCTAACCCAATTTTGGGGCTTTTCATATGTGATGTAATTTGATGTATATATGATGTATATTAAATTTGGGATTGATTGGATTTGATCTTGATGTGTTTTGAACCAAAAAGGACCAAATTATAAATCTTGGAAATTATTGGGTGCTCTCGGCAAAAACTAAAAAATTGGGGATTTGTGTTGCAAATTGTATTTTCATGTATTAGACATGTATAAATTATTTTGGGATTGATAAATCAATTAAATATATATTTGACTATTTAAAGACCAAAATGATCAAATAACAAAATTTAGGGACAATTCGGCAATTAAAGGAAATATGATTTCTTTGGTTAAAATTTCAGATTCTAAGTATTGGTTAATTAAATAAATAAGTTTATTTAATTGTTCCAATAAAATTTTTTGAAATCGGAATATTCTGTTTTCCGCGTTCAGCTTCGCTAACCTTGTAATTCCGTATAAAACCCTAAGAAGAGGCTCAGAGGAATAGTACGGCCTATTCTCTACCGGTAGCATCTACCAGATCGGGGATGTTGCAATTTCCTATCCTCTCGAAACCCGATATTGATATTGACCCAAAATAAACACCATCCATAGGGGGACGAAAATAAAACCATCTCGAGACCCTTTTTAAATCTGACGTTATCAAATTAACAACGGAGATCGTGGGATATATTGTCATATATCCCTATCATATTCACTTTTTATTATTTAATGTTTCTATTAAAAATATCTAATATTTTAATCCATTAGTGTCTATATGTTTATGCGCGGCTAAAAGATAACCTAATTTACACTAATGTATGATTAGTGACATATCCAATTTTAACTCTTAAAATTTTATTCACTAATTCTTATTAATCCAAACTAATATATAACTTAATTAAACTAATTTAATTAAGTGATCTCTGTTGACCTATTTCAATTTTAACTCTTAAAATTTTAAAGTCCACTAACAAGTTAAAAATTTGAAATTCAAATAATGGACAAAATATTAATTAAACTATTTAATTTATATAAGCATATTAATTAAACTATTTAACTTATATAAGCATCTTATAAATTCTAATGGTACATGGAATTGTATCCCGAGTGCATACCATATTTTCGTCCATTTGGAATCTGATATATAATTTACGTCTGGGTTTCCATCTGATACACCAATGAAAAATATAATGCACATATTAAGCCCATTATATATTAAATCTAAATTTTCAATTTTTAAACCCCTAAAATAATTAATCCAATTAATTTATTTTCATGCATAACATATTCCAATTTAACCCTTTTTAAATTTCATAAAATCAAATTTTATGACTAGAATATTGATGCATATCTTACATGTCATGGCAAGTGAAAATGCAAGAGTAGGCATCTTAAGCTATATGGCATGTTCTTCAACCAATTAGAAATAAAGATACATATAACATAAATTGCATTGGTTGGGCTCTTATTTTTCTTATACTAATCTAATTAGTATAAAATTTACCAAGACAATCCTTGGACTTCAGATCTTACTCAATGGAATGGTATATGCAGAAATAACTCCTTATATTGTCGTTGATGGTTACGCCTCTCCAATTACATAAAATAATAATATAACACAAAATTTACATAAATGATGTTTACAACACTTTCTAAAAAATGGCCTTATGGTTTTACATTCCCCAAAAATAAAATAACATAAAAATAAGATCCGAAGAAATTTAGGACCAATGCAATACATTCATCACAAGAACTTAACAAACCAATTCATCACATGAACATAAAAATTGTGCGTATTCATCACAACTTGCAAAAAAATATTTATATCACATATAATAATAATAAAAATAGAAACTTTTTAATAAAAATGAGAAGAGTTAAGAGCACTTTTCAACCTCACTCTAGATTCCAATTATAGGAATTGATTCCTCGCGCAGCGGAAGCGGTTTTAGGCACCTGGATCGACCTTGAAAATTCCCTTTTGCCATTTCCCGTCTTAAGCCGAATCTATCATATCTTATTTATTTATTTATTTCCACTATTAACTGCTACAGTGTGCGCGATTACTGTTCATTGTTATAGTACTCGTGGTTACTATTCACTATTACAGTACTCTTTAATATTATTCACTGCTACAATACTGCAAATTTTGCTCACTATGCTAAATTTTATGTAGTATTTATGAGTATTTTTTAACCTCCGAAACAGCCCAAAGACAACCTTGAATCAACCTCAAAGAAGAATGAGAAGATGGTTTTGTCAACATCACTCAGCCTTCTGTGCTATTCTCGTTAATAGCAAAACGAAGTGTGGGATTCACTCACAAAATTAATCTCGAAACCTTTTAGAGAGAAATATATCACACTAATTTTGTTCTTTATTTTTTGTCACAACACTTGATAGAAAAGTGAAGAAAATTGATATAAGGGTTGAGAGAATGAGAAACTCACCAAAAGAAAAACTCATTTTTTTCTTTTTATATTTAGGGTTTTATTTTTGTAATCAAATCACAAAATAAAAACTCTTTTCCTTTTAGCAAAATTCGACCATAATGGCCTTTAGGGAATTTCCAAATTTATTTATAATCTTAATTAAGACATTAAACATATTGCCTAATCAAATTTTACAATTTCCAATTTCAAAATAGGAGTCTCCAAAAACTCATTAATCTAAAATCAACATTAAATTATACAATATAATTTAATAATAAAATTTTAAAGTAAATAAATAATTATCTCATAAATATTTATTATGGAAAAGTTTATATTAAAATTGACATAAAGTTTCCAGTGTGATATATATTATTAATCATATTGATAATTATAATGCATTTGAATTAATAATTGGACTATCCAATTATATTTAATTTGCTACAGTATATCGAGCGAGCACGGGGACCAAATGGACCTACAATTCCGAACTCCAATAATCATGAAATATTAATTAAAGCTCTTTGATTAAATTATTTGAATTATTAACTTTAGGTTATTCCACTAAAATTCTAAATTTGTACTCTCGTTGTAGTAAATATATTATATAAGTCGAACTACATCGGTGTCCATCGATATAGTCATTATATGCGGATTAACCATTCACGAGTATCACATAATTAGAGCCATGTTAAAATATCAGTTATACCCCTCTAATTATTTTTACCTTAAGCACCATTGATTCTCTAATGAAAATTTTATTCATAACCATTATTAATATTAATCTTTCTATTCGTAAGAGAATGACTAGAGCGCTTTAATCGTTCAAGTACCAAATCACCCTTAAGGAAGATACTATTCTATTTCTCGTAAGAATGAGTGAACTCCATATCCATGTAAAACATCCTCAGCGACACTCCAAACTATGTCCCCAAAGTACGTAGCTATTGGTAACCTCGCCTTTGTAAATCAAATGACATAGCCTGTCATGCAAGCTTTCGTAGTACACTGAGGATTCAGATCAATACATATATGAAAATCTAGTAGACTGAAATGAATCTCTTTATTTAATGAATATAATAAGAACTTCATTAATTTCTTGGTCAAGTATTACACGATCACATCATATAAGGTTCCTTCATTCGTATGTTACCATATAAAGGATTTTGAATCAAGGTTGTCATACATTTATAGAATGGACCATAGCTATAGATAAGCCACAAACAGAGTACCAGTCTTCGTTTGCACTCTACAAACTATTTAGGATTACTAATTTTAGACTTATCATCTTGTAAATAACACTTATATACTAAGTCTGAAAGTACATTTAGTATCGAAGAGATACATGATAATTTATAATATGTAATTTTAAAATCAACATTTTGATGAATGAATAACTGCATCCATTATTACTTAAAATAAATATTTATTTACATATTATACTAGGCTCTAGGGAATATATCCTAACACTTACTGGGTGAAATGACAATAATACCCTTACAAATTAGGGTTATTATAGACCCAACATCTCTTGAAACAAATTTTTTTTACAAAGATAAATCTAATTAAAACTTTTGTATCTGAGTGTTTGATGTTGACTAGGGATGGCAAAAGTCCACATTGGTTCAAAGACTCGTGGTGATCCGCCCCATTCGAGACGGGTTCGGGGCCTCATAAAGGGGCCTCAACCCGAATATATTTCCTAATTTTTAATTTATTTTTCAAAAATTAAAAAATATACAAACTATAAACAAAAATTTCATGGCCTTATTTTAATATTTTCACATAAAAATTGAAAATTAACAATAAAGTAAGTGGAGATAGGATCCCTATTTATTCCCCGTCCCCATTAAGGATAATTGGGAATATCCATATTCAAGGAACTTCGGGTTCAGGATGGGTTCTGAGAATTTTTAATAATCCGGGTTCGGATTCAGAGATCATAGTCTCTGCCCTGAACCCACCCCATTGCCACCCCTACTGTTCATGACGACGAAACTTGCCTTAAAGTTTTGAAATTTTGTGCGTGCTAGTTTGAAGGTTTGTTTGTTCTTTTTGTTTTGATTGTTTGTTTTTTCTATTATAAAACGGGGGTGATTTGTTTTTCAGAATTGTTGTTTATTGAATTTCATATCTGTTAAATTAGAGTTGTTAGTAGATACTCTGAGTTTTCTGTTGAGTCTGTTTAAGTTTTTGTTATTTGTTTTTAATTTTATTTCATATTGTTCGTAGTTTCAATTTATAATTCGGTGTTTATAGTAAATTTATGTTTTTTATTTCCTTTTTAGCCCATATGAAAGTTGAATGGGTTGTATTTAATGAATGTTGATATAAATTTATATATGTAATTATCATAAATTTTTTTTGATAAAAGTTGATATAGAAAAACGTCATGTCATGCGCATCTTAAAGAATAAGAAGACATGTCGTCCGAAAGATGTACGAAGCGTTGTATAAGAAGTTAAGAAACAGACGACATGTCAGTTGAAGGTTAGAAACCGACATGTCAGTTCCCTTCAATTATGCAACCGGTATGTCGTTGTAACATCCATAATCTGGGAAGGTTACTGGCAGATGACAGATTCCACTGCCACCTAAGCTACTGACTATAACTATAAATACAACCAATTTATTTTCTTAATTTCTTTTTATCTTAGCAATATACAAGCACGCACATTTCATAAAACTGTTTTAATACTTGAACCACAAGAAGACATACATAGTCTATATCATCATATACATGTCACACATAAAAAAAAAACAAAAGGGGACTACATTCTATGTGAATGTAGGTCTAACATGATGGACCCATGCGACTAGTGATTGTAGTGCTACTCATGTTCCTGATCCATGTCTCCAAAAGATGGTTGTGGCTCAACAGTGGAAAGATCCTGCAAAACTAGAGAGTGGGGGTGATTCCTAATGAACTCAGTGAGCAAAGCTATAAAACTATAAAAATCATATTAGTAAATACTCATAATCAACGAAACAACTTTCTAAATTTATAAAGCTTAAATTATGTTTTTCCCTTCAACATTTATGAAAAAATCATTTTATAAAACCTTCTGTCTGAAATATATGAGAATCTGTTGGAAATCAAACGCATGGGGGCGTTACGTCTTGTTGTCCCCCCATACGCCTAAACCGGTGGTCTTGGGGTATTACGTCTCACCGTCCCCCAAGCCACAGAACTGGAGCCGGGGGTTATGATCTATGCTACCCTCTTGATTATGAATCAAGGATCTAGGTGCATATGTCATCCCTAGTCCTGAACAACGTATGCACACGTTATCTGTATCCGTCAATTCTATATCTGTGTCAAGTTACATCTGAGGTGGTTTTTCCCGCATGCCTCAGAAAATCATCATTATCGTGCTTTGATAATCATCTCTTTCTAAGTCATTTCTCAAAACATTCTCATTAATAAAAGAATCTGAAAATCATTTTTGCTAACGCCCTAAAGTATTTAAAAGTAAGTTTCTCATCAAAATAATTAAATAAACTCAGTTTGAGAAAAAATGGTCCACTTACTATGCTATGACAAGTTCGATGCAGTACACGGCATAGGTGATCTCTGAGTACTTTGGCGTCAATCTAAGATCAAAGAAACCGTTAGCTTCCTTGTAATTGATATACACTTATTTGAAACCCTTAGGGTGCCCTCTAACTAATTATGATGAAACTGAAATGGATAAAATTAATCCTGGAAAATCTGGTCACGTGTCGCGACATTGGCCCATGGGCGTCACGACGCTCACACAAATAGATGAGGCAGGGAGCACCTGATGGCTCCACATCGCTATGTAAAGGGTTCGGCGTCGCGACTCTCACACGTGTTGCGACGCTAAGGGTTAAGCATTGTGACTACCACAAAATAGAATTAAAGTAGTGAACTTCCTCTATTTTCACGTCGTGACGCTGACCTTTGGCATTGTGACGCTCACATTCCATAGCCAAAATAGAGAGCAAATTCTCATTCCACGTCGCAATGCCAGTTGTGCACGTCGCGACGCTAGCACAATTACAGGACCCAATATCAACTCCATCTTCACTCTCAACATCTACAATATTATAACAACAATAAGTATATAAAATATCATTAATATCACCCTCTAACATCATCTCACATCTATTTTATAGACCCCAACTTAGTTTTATACCTAGGGATTTCAAAATTTGGGGGTTCCTCACAAGCACTATTTTCTTAACCAAAATTATCCAATCATCATCAAACTTAAGCTAACAACATACTACAATCATCAAAACATCAAACTCAATAAATCAATATTTGAGTCAAGCTTTACTGACATTGAATTCAAGTTTTTCTTCACTAATAAAGTCTCCAAGCTTCTTTTTCTCCTTCTTAGGCTTGATTGGTGGTGGATTACTCCAGGTTGTTCTTGGTAATTGCTAGGAAGATACAAATCATTTTCTTCTTTCCTCTCTACCATACACGACCAATGGGACAAAAATGAGGATTTTCTCCAATCCTCTTTGTTTCTAAAACAAAACTAGAGAAAGTCTAAAAATTCTAAGAAATTATGGACTTCTTTAGAAAATGGGGGACTTGGTCAAAAAATGTGGAATCCTTGTTAGGCCTAAACTTGGGCTAATCTTATTCCAACTTTTCTTTTAGCCCACATACGTAATAAAATTAGTTGGGTCTGAATTAAGATTTCTCCCACCAAGTCATGTCTCGAATTTTCGTTAATGTTTGGAGAAAAAATTATCCAAGTCGCCAAGTTACTACCCTAGTTGAGTTATGTAATTTTGGGTCGTTACAATTCTCGCCCCTTAAAATGATTTGTCCTCGAATCAACATACCTAAAGGTATAGAGCATACCTTCTTCTGTGAATAGATGGGGGTATTTCTCCCTCATAGCTTCTTCTGGCTCCTATATGGACTCATGTCCCTTGTGGTACTGCCAAACCACCTTGACTAAGGGTATCCATCTAGTTCGTAACTTCCTCGTCTCTCTATCCACTATAGCTATTGGCTGCTCTAGATACGATAAATCTTGGCGAACATCAACTGTTTGGGGCTCGGGCATATTAGACTCATCATGCAAGTATTTGCAACATAGATACTGTTAGACATTATGTCCCATAGCGTCACTGTTTGTAAATGATATTGTATTATTGTACAAAATTAACTATGTGATAATGAAATTGCCTTTTGCCGTTTTGTAATATTATTTACTTTGATATATAAATGGCGAAAGTCCATATGATTAATACCGGATTGAGATGATATGAGACAGTATCAATCCATAAAGGTTTAATCATTAAATATCCCTAGTCGGAGTATTATCGAGATCGGACATCGATAATGCGGAATAGACTAGTATTGCGCTTGTGCACGTGTGAGGGCACACAATGCATAGTTCTCATATATTTAAGTATTGGATACTTATGCAAGTGCGATAGGAGGTTGTGTTTTACCGATGGTACGGAAAACAGCTTCGCTCTGGATAGACCCCGCGGAATCCCATTGGTAGTATGTCTGCGTGTCTATGGGAGGCCGCATCAGGGTAGGTGTATATGATCTTAACCTGAGACTTGCATCGCTAGTACTTGCGACAATCGGTAAACTTTGGTTTTGGTGGTTGGGGGACCTAAACGGTTCTGTGTTCACCTCTTCTGGGTTTATCAGGAATCGTAGTGTACTGGTGTGATGTCAAGATGGAAGTGTCATTTCAGACATATGGAGTTGATGATCGCGCAGGATACAGAACTAGTACTCTATAAATAGGTTGCAACCGTCGGGACAATATGACTAGGTCAGGATTGCCCGATTCAAAGAGACTAGTTGCTTGATGTCCGATATATGTTTCGTACGGGGCAGACACATTTCCAGCCCCAGGCCTAACATGTGATCGTCCGATACTGGATCGATGTACGCAATACTACGGTATACTACGCTTGATATAGATCTAATATTCCAGTAAGAATATTTCTGGAGAATTGGGTAGGCATGGCGCTTTGCTAGAAGCCAACCTTGTCTTGTGAATCGGTAAGAACGTAGTACGAGGTACATACGTGTTCGGATTATCCGACGACCGTATTTACTGCCAACATATCCGGAGATCTCTTGGGTCGCTTCCTGAAGATTCACCTATGATATTTGATTCGGACTTAATTAATCTTGGATTAATTGCGGAGAAACTTTATCTTGGATAAAGTGCCTTATTTAGAGAGAGAACGATTAATTTGGAGTTAATCGATAAAATTATTATATTCGATATAATAATCGAAATTCGATTTCGACGCGAAATTAAAATTAGATTTTAATTCGGGCATACGAGTTAATTTAGAATTAATTCGTTAGCGACGTAAATAATAATTTCGCCAGGCGCAATTATTTATTTAAATTCGATTTAATTAACGTCGCGACGTAAGTTCGGTATTTCGGAAATATCGAACCCGAACGCGTGAGTGCACATGGGCCCACTTTCATTTGGAAACGTGTGGGGCCCACATGACACATGTCATTATATGCATTATTTAATTAATTAAGCATTGCATGGTGATAGTGTACAATACACTCAATGGTTATGCATGGAGTTTGAGTGTTTGACACTCTAAGCCATTGCATGATTTGTGTCATAAGTTTATTATTAATTTAATAAATATTATGGCATAAATATAAATTGATTTTGGTAACAAAAATTAATAACAAACACAACCTTTCTCTCTCAAATTGCCGAAAACTGCATGCAGTTTTTGCTCTCCATTTCTTCAATTTTGTTGCAAGATTTGAAGAAGTTGTGCATTGAAAAATCACAACAAAGGCTAGCACCTTCAAGGGATCAAAAGAGGTGATAGGGAAACCATCAAAGAGCTTGGAATACACAAAGCTTGGAGCTTTCCACCTCTTGTCTTCCTTGGCCGAAAATCATCAACCTTGGAGCTTCCAATTTTGGTTTGATTTTCTTCATCACTAAAGCATTGTAAGTATGATTCCGCCATACTTCATCTTCTAATATATATATTCAATGTTGTATTTCATATGCTTAATCTTTCATTGGGACATATAATAGAAACCAACAATGGTATCATTGAGCTAGGTTTAAGCATGAAATACATTAGGAATAATTTGGGGAAAATTGATTGAAGCATGTTCTTGTGGAATTGGATGCTATAGTATGCTTATATGTATGTTACTTGACATATTACATGATCAATTTTAACAAAAATGCATTGGATGATTTTTTCCCAAAAATGTTGTCTTGGCCGAATGTGGAGGTGCTTCCAATGGATTGGAATTTTTCATGCATGAGTTTATTTGATGACTTAAGCATGTTTAAATGTATGATATTTGATATAATACATGGTTAATTTTGAGAAAAATGCATTGGATGATTTTTCCCCAAAATTGATGTCTTGGCCGAATATGAGGCACTTCCATTAAGTTGATTCTATGCATGCACAAGTTCATTGGATGATTTAAGTGTGCTTAAATGTTTGTTATATGTAGTGATACATGATCAATTTTGAGAAAATTGTATTGGATATTTTTTCCCCAAAATTGGTGTCTTGGCCGAATGTATAGGTCATTTGATGATTTGGAATTTTTCATGCATAAGTTTATTGGATAACTTTAGCATGATTAAATGTATGACATTTGATGTGATACATGTTCAATTTTGAGAAAAATACATTGGATGATTTTTTCCCTAAAATTGATGCTTGACCGAAAATTTAGGCCTTTTCACTATTGTTGGATTTTTGCTTTTAAGTTCATTAGATGACTTAAAATCTGTATGTATGTTGGATGTGTGATTCAATTGGATTGAAAAACAAATCGAACCGCAAAAATCTCTCTTGGCCGAATACAACATGACATGTTAAAGGACTTGTTTTTTGTTCAAATAAATGTTAGACATGTGTTTTGAACAATTGATGAATAATGAATTAAATTGGTATTTTTGAAATATTTGATTTAATGAATTAATCATGCAATTACACTTTAATCAATTGAATTTTAAATTTGGAATATAAAATTTAATAAATGGGCTTTTATGTTTAATTGGGCCTTATGGGCTTGAAATTGATTTTATGGCACTTAAGGGTGATTCCTTGTTTGGGCTTGGTAATTGGATTTGACCCACATTGACCGAAGCCCAAGCCTTTATAAATCAATTGAAAGCCCATCGGACTTTAATTAAACCAACATAGGATGTTAGTTGGGCTTGGAGACCCAATTCGATAAGATTTAGAATCTAATCTTTAAAAGCACATTAAAAGTGTAAATATTTAATTTGGAATTAAATAAATAAAATTAATATTGAATACGGCTTAAATTGGATTTAACGAGTAGTTCGATATAATTCTTGAATTCGTACCTTGTGTACTTATTCTCAAACGAGTTGGACTCGCACAAAATCAAACCGTTGATTGAACATTGGATGATCATTTAAATAAAGACTAATTAATTGGATTAGATTGGTTGTAAAAGGCATGTCTTGTTTGAATATATATATGTATGTGATGAATGAATAGTGTATATCGGATGGATATTAGAAGGGAAAGGGTAATTTTAGAAATTATTGTAAATTTGGAATTTATAAATTGGACCTGCGTGTCCAGCCTTATCTCTTTATCTCTTTGTATTCTCTTCTCACCTAATTCCCCTCAATGTAAATGAGGTTTCTCTTATTGTATTATGTAATTGGGTAGAGTAGAATAGTGCTAGCGGGGAGAGGAAAGGGAGTGATTTGTTCTAGGAACAAGTTGTTTATATATCCATCCGCATATCACTATTAATTTACTTTACGCGCTTTATGATGTTTTAGAAGCATGCTTAAGGGTGTATGATGATGAGACCTAACAAAGATAAATAAATTGGTTGCCAATTACGCGAAAAATCCCTCAATTTATATTAAGCAAATATCCTTCCATTGAATGATTCTTGTTCAAGATCCGAAGTTGGCATTGGTTTGTTTTTGACCAAAGTCAAGACCTTTGTCAATCAAGGATGTACTTGAATCATGAGAGTTTTTTGTTGCATATCGGTGTCTTGTCCAAATCGTGATTTTTATTGGCCAAAGTCAAGATCACTTTTTGTCCAACGACATTGATTACGAAACTTTCCTCGTCAATGGGTCCCGCTTAACTGGAATCACTAGGTTTGTTTTTGGCCAAAGCCAAGGCCTAGATGATTCGGAGGATAGGGTTAGGAAAATGTAATGGATACATTGACATTATACATATGTTTTGGACTTGGATGTCCACCTAACCGGATCTAGGAATTGGATGAGATCCAATTGATCATAGAGATCTACCTAAGTTAAATAGCATACAACTTTTATTGGCCAAAGTCAAGGTTGTGTGTTATTTAACGGGATCCTAGCCCACTAGGAAATAGGATTTCCCGAGCTCTCAACAGAGGGTTAGAGACTTGATAAAAATAGTGGGAGGCTAGTATTGAATTTGCAATTTCATTCAGATACTTTGCCTTACACGTTCTTCAAAATTATTTCGTCTATTTATTATTAGTTGGACTAATACATTGTTATTTTTTGTAACAGTTTGACTGTACCCATTTTATCGTTAACTAGAGTTGGACTATCGTAGTTGAGATGGCTAGCAAGGTAAATGTCCGAGACATCATCATGGGTGACAATGTCTTTAAGGGGACAAACTTCGCTGATTGGGAAATGAACCTAAGGATAGTCCTTGGGGCTGAGGATGCTGTATACCATACAAACACCTCTCCCGCCTAAGCCCACTGATCCACTTGAGCTTGTTATGGAAAACTCACAGTAGTGATTGTGACACAGCTCAGGCTATTATGTTAGCTTCTATGACTCAACACTTTCGTCGCCAGAATAGGGACTTGGATCCTTATAATATGATGGCTAGACTTCGAGATCTCCACCGCTCCAACAAGCGGATGGAAAGGTATGAGTTGGTGAAGAAACTCTTCCGCGCCGAATGACTGAAGGCGCATCAGTTGAGGCCCACGGGGCTCAAATGATCGCCGATATTGATGAGTTGGCCAATATGGGAATAGTCTTGGAGGCTGAGCTGACTATAGATATGATCTTGCAGTCACTTCCTGATACTTGGAAACGAATCATAATCAACTACAAGTTGATGGATACAGATAACACTCTTGGAGAGCTGTTATCCGTCTTGAAGGAGTCTGAAAAAGAACTCCTAAAAGGGGCAAGCGCGAGGCGCACTATGCATCGACCTCTCAGGGGCCAAAGGCTGGGCTTAAGGCAACTGGAGGGGTGAGGAAGAGGAAACATAAGAAGAAGGGCAAAGGCAAGTCGACAAAGACTTCTGGGAAGCCAAGAACAAATCTCAAGATGTCTGCCTCAACTGCGGCAAGAGGGGTCACTGGAAACGTGACTGCCGAATGGGCAAAGGGCAGAGGGAGGATATCAAGGCTGGCAAGGCTATCGCCTCTGGTATGTTTGTTATTGAGATAAATATGAATACTTCTAGTTTTAAAAATTGGATTTTTGATTCTGGTTGTGGTGCTCATATTTGTACTGATGTGCAGGATCTGCAGGATAGCAGGGTACTGGCATCGGGGTGATGGATCTACGGGTCGGAAACGGAACACCAGTTGCTGTTTTGGCCGTAGGGACTTTTGTTTTAGAACTGCCCTCAGGGCATGTACTTAAACTTTTGAACTGTTATTTTGTACCTAGTTTAACTAGGAATATTATATCTGTATCCTTGTTAACCCAGCAGGGTTACACTTTTGTATTTAGAAACACTGGGTGTTATTTATATAAAAATGATGCAGAAATTTGCACAGCTGTTGCAAATAACGGTCTTTATATTTTGAATATAAATGAATCTCCTAAAATGACAAACAAAAGGCTCAAAAGGAGTAATCTAAAAGATGAAGCTTATATGTGGCATTGTCGTCTAGGACACATCAACAAGACTCGCATATCCACACTTTCGAAGAGTGGGTACTTGGACGAATTTGATCCCAATTCATATGACGTCTGCGAATCTTGCCTTTTAGGCAAAATGCCTAAATCACCTTTTAGCGGTAAAGGTGAACGTGCCACAGAATTGTTGGCTCTCGTTCATACTGACGTATGCGGGCCCATGTCTAGCCAGGCTAGAGGTGGATTTCACTACTTCGTAACCTTCACAGATGATGCATCTCGTTACGGTTATGTGTATCTTATGAGACACAAGTCGGAAACTTTTGAGAAATTCAAAGAGTTTCGACACGAAGTGGAGAAACAAACAGGGAAGAGTATTAAGACATTACGGTCAGACCGTGGTGGCGAATACTTAAGTTATGAGTTTCAAGATTACTTGAAAGAATATGGTATTCTTTCACAGTGGACTCCTCCTGGAACACCGCAATTAAACGGTGTGTCCGAACGGAGAAACCGCACCTTGTTAGACATGGTGAGGTCAATGATGAGTCGCACTGAGCTACCAATATCCTTCTGGGGATACGCATTAAACAGTGCTATACTTATTTTAAAAGGTACCGTCAAAGTCTGTTGAACAGACTCCATATGAAATATGGACAGGAAGGAAACCAGGTTTCTCTTTCCTGAAGATTTGGGGATGCTGGGCATATGTTAAACGTTTGGAAGGTACCAAACTTGAACCCAAATCTGATAAATGCCTTTTCGTAGGATATCCTAGGGAAACCAAAGGATATTACTTCTATCACCCACAAGAGAACAAAGTATTTGTTGCTCTACAAGCATTTTTCCTTGAAGAGGATTTTATAAATGCAGTGGTAAGTGGGAGGAAAGTAGAACTCGATGAAGATCGTAGTGATACTGTTCCTGGCAATGAATCAACGACGGAACAAGAACAGACCGTCCGGGATGAGTCTGTACCACAAACTTCACATGCACAAGGACCGCGTAGGTCGGTGAGAGTCAGAACAGTACCTGAGAGGTATGGGTTCCTGATCTCACCTCATGTAGATATTAATCTTATTGAGGATATTGAGCCGGCTACGTATGAGGAAGCGATACAAAATATCGATTCCGATTTATGGCAAGAAGCCATGAAGTCCGAGATGGATTCCATGTACGCCAACCAAGTTTGGACACTGGTTGATGCACCAGAAGGCGTAAAGCCTATTGGATGCAGATGGATCTTCAAGAAGAAGACCGACATGGATGGCAACGTACAAACGTACAAAGCTAGGCTTGTAGCGAAGGGGTATCGTCAACAATATGGTATTGATTATGACGAAACCTTCTCACCCGTTGCCATGATTAAATCCATTCGGATAATGCTTGCAATAGCTGCATATTTCGATTACGAGATATGGCAGATGGACGTTAAAACCGCTTTCCTTAACGGAAACCTTTTGGAGGATGTTTATATGCAACAGCCTGACGGTTTTATCGTACCTAGACTTGCAAACAAGGTTTGTAAGTTAAATCGATCCATTTATGGATTGAAGCAAGCATCACGGTCATGGAATCAGCGTTTTGATGAGATCATAAAAGAATATGATTTCGTGCAAAACGCAGATGACCCTTGTGTATACAAGAAGGTTAGTGGGAGAGCACTTACTTTTATTGTCCTTTATGTCGACGACGTATTGCTTATAGGCAATGACATTCCCATGCTAACGTCGGTGAAAGCTTGGCTTTCATTAAAATTCTCCATGAAAGATCTGGGAGAAGCAGCCTTTATTCTTGGAATAAAGATCTACCGGGATAGATCTAGAAAGCTGCTTGGACTCTCCCAGAGTACATACATTGATAAAGTGTTGAAGCGATTCAACATGGAACAATCCAAGAGGGGATTGGTTCCGATGTGCTACGTGGTACCTCTCTGTCTAAGGACATGTGTCCTAAGACTCAGGAAGAGAGAGACAACATGAGTCGGATACCGTTCGCCTCGGCAGTCGGATCGATCATGTATGCCATGATATGTACACGACCTGATGTCTCATATGCTTTGAGCATGTGCAGTCGCTATCAGGCCGATCCAGGTGAAGGTCACTGGATAGCAGTTAAGAATATCCTTAAGTATCTTAAACGAACTAAGGATGCTTTCTTAATTTATAGGATGGAGAACTTGCGGTATCTGGGTATACCGATGCAAGTTTCCAAACCGACAAGGATGACTACAAGTCGCAATCCGGGTACATTTTTTGTTTGAATAACGGAGCAGTGAGCTGGAAATCTTCCAAGCAAGATACTGTTGCCGATTCAACAACAGAAGCGGAGTACATCGCTGCATCTGAAGCAGCAAAGGAGGCAGTTTGGATCCGAAAGTTCCTAATCGGATTAGGAGTAGTTCCGTTAGCAGCTGAGCCCGTTCCATTGTATTGTGACAATAACGGGGCTATAGCACAGGCTAAGGAACCAAGGTCTCATCAACGGTCCAAGCATGTTCTTCGACGTTACCATCTGATTCGGGAGATTATACATCGTGGCGATGTAAAGGTCGAGAAGGTCACATCAGATGACAACATTGCAGATCCGCTGACGAAGGCTGTTCTTCAGCAAGTTTTTGAACGACACATACATAGTTCGGGTATTAGATGCTTGAGTGACTGGCTATAGGCCAAGTGGGAGATTGTTAGACATTATGTCCCATAGCGTCACTGTTTGTAAATGATATTGTATTATTGTACAAAATTAACTATGTGATAATGAAATTGCCTTTTGCCGTTTTGTAATATTATTTACTTTGATATATAAATGGCGAAAGTCCATATGATTAATACCGGATTGAGATGATATGAGACAGTATCAATCCATAAAGGTTTAATCATTAAATATCCCTAGTCGGAGTATTATCGAGATCGGACATCGATAATGCGGAATAGACTAGTATTGCGCTTGTGCACGTTGTGAGGGCACAACGGCATAGTTCTCATATATTTAAGTATTGGATACTTATGCAAGTGCGATAGGAGGTTGTGTTTTACCGATGGTACGGAAAACAGCTTCGCTCTGGATAGACCCCGCGGAATCCCATTGGTAGTATGTCTGCGTGTCTATGGGAGGCCGCATCAGGGTAGGTGTATATGATCTTAACCTGAGACTTGCATCGCTAGTACTTGCGACAATCGGTAAACTTTGGTTTTGGTGGTGGGGGACCTAAACTGGTTCTGTGTTCACCTCTTCTGGGTTTATCAGAATCGTAGTGTACTGGGATGTGATGTCAAGATGGAAGTGTCACTTCAGACATATGGAGTTGATGATCGCGCAGGATACAGAACTAGTACTCTATAAATAGGTTGCAACCGTCGGGACAATATGACTAGGTCAGGATTGCCCGATTCAAAGAGACTAGTTGCTTGATGTCCGATATATGTTTCGTACGGGGCAGACACATTCCAGCCCCAGGCCTAACATGTGATCGTCCGATACTGGATCGATGTACGCAATACTACGGTATACTACGCTTGATATAGATCTAATATTCCAGTAAGAATATTTCTGGAGAATTGGGTAGGCATGGCGCTTTGCTAGAAGCCAACCTTGTCTTGTGAATCGGTAAGAACGTAGTACGAGGTACGTACGTGTTCGGATTATCCGACGACCGTATTTACTGCCAACATATCCGGAGATCTCTTGGGTCGCTTCCTGAAGATTCACCTATGATATTTGATTCGGACTTAATTAATCTTGGATTAATTGCGGAGAAACTTTATCTTGGATAAAGTGCCTTATTTAGAGAGAGAACGATTAATTGGGAGTTAATCGATAAAATTATTATATTCGATATAATAATCGAAATTCGATTTCGACGCGAAATTAAAATTAGATTTTAATTCGGGCATACGAGTTAATTTAGAATTAATTCGTTAGCGACGTAAATAATAATTTCGCCAGGCGCAATTATTTATTTAAATTCGATTTAATTAACGTCGCGACGTAAGTTCGGTATTTCGGAAATATCGAACCCGAACGCGTGAGTGCACATGGGCCCACTTTCATTTGGAAACGTGTGGGGCCCACATGACACATGTCATTATATGCATTATTTAATGGTTAATGCATTGCATGGTGATAGTGTACAATACACTCAATGGTTATGCATGGAGTTTGAGTGTTTGACACTCTAAGCCATTGCATGATTTGTGTCATAAGTTTATTATTAATTTAATAAATATTATGGCATAAATATAAATTGATTTTTGGTAACAAAAATTAATAACACAACACAACCTTTCTCTCTCAAATTGCCGAAAACTGCATGCAGTTTTTGCTCTCCATTTCTTCAATTTTGTTGCAAGATTTGAAGAAGTTGTGCATTGAAAAATCACAACAAAGGCTAGCACCTTCAAGGGATCATAAAGAGGTGATAGGGAAACCATCAAAGAGCTTGGAATACACAAAGCTTGGAGCTTTCCACCTCTTGTCTTCCTTGGCCGAAAATCATCAACCTTGGAGCTTCCACTTTTGGTTTGATTTTCTTCATCACTAAAGCATTGTAAGTATGATTCCGCCATACTTCATCTTCTAATATATATATTCAATGTTGTATTTCATATGCTTAATCTTTCATTGGGACATATAATAGAAACCAACAGATACATGAAACACGGGATGTATCATATCCATATTATGTGGAAGCGCCATCTCTTATGCTCTCCCTCCAACTCTACGAAGTATCCGAAACAGCCCGAAGTATCTAGGATTGAGCTTACCCGTCCTGCCGAATCTCATAACTCATTTAAATTGAGATAATTTCAAGAACACCGAGTCTCCCACCTGAAACTCCAAGTCTCTCATCAGTGTCTAACTTTTCTGGCGACTCTGAGCTATTTTGATCATTTCTCTAATTAGCTTCATTTTCTCAACTGCTTCCTATACCAAATCAGGCCCAAGCAACTTTTGTTCCCCTATTTCAAACCATCCCACTAGGGATCTACACTTCTGACCATACAAAGCCTCGAAATGCGCCATCTGAATGCTTTTCTGATAACTGTTGTTATATGCAAACTCTATAAGTGTCAATTATTGGTCCCAACTTCCCTCAAAATCGATCAAATAGGCTTATAACATGTCCTCCAAAATCTGTATGGTCCTTTCCGAATGACCATCCGTTTAAGGGTGGAAAGCCGTAGTAAAGTAGAGCTGGGAACCCAAGGCTTCTTGAAATAACTGCCAAAACTTGGATGTGAATTGGGAACCCCGATCAGAGATTATTGGGATATGTACACCATGTAATGACATTATCTCATCCAAATACAGTCTGACATACTGGGCTGCTGTATAATTAGTCTTTACTGGAAGAAAATACATAGACTTGGTCAAACTGTCCACAATCACCCATATAAAGTCATACCCTTTCAGAGTACATGGAAGCCCAACTATGAAATACATGGCAATCTTTTCTCATTTCCATTCAGGAACATCTAAAATTTAATGTTTCCCTGGTGGCCTCAGATGCTCTACTTAAACTTGCTAGCAAGTGAGGAATTTTGCAACAAACTCTGCTACATCTTTCTTCATACCATCCCACAAATAAAGATCCTTAATATCATGGAAAGATTTAGTGATCCCATGATGCATGGTATAGGAAGAGGAATGAGTTTTCTCCAACAATGAACGTCTTAACTCTAGAATTGGGGGAATAATACTTCTGTTTTGCTTTCTAAAGAGGCCCTCAGCATCTATATAATTCTCATCATCCTATTCTTACTCTAATATATCTCTAACCTGCTGAAGTTGAGGGTCTGATTCCTAGGCTACTCTGATCTCGTCTATTAGGGTGGATCGAACCTGTATCTATGCTAGCAATGTTTTTTAGGTGGTTTTTTGAAAACTCACTCCACTTGGAATAGATTTCTGCATTTTTCTAGCTGGATGCCACCTCTCAATCGGTAAATGAGCTAAACTTCCCATGGATATCCTTCTTCAGAGGTCTAATACCATATTAGCCTTGCCATGGTGATATTGAATTGAACAATCGTAATCCTTCAGTAACTCAATCCATCACCTCTGTCTCAGGTTAAGATCTTTTTACTCTGGATATACTTGAGACTCTTGTGGTTAGTGAAAATCTCGAACATTTTACAGCAAGTAATGTCATCATACCTTCAAGGCAAAGATTATCACCGCCATTTCTAAATCATAAGTTGGATAGTTCTGTTCATAGGGTTTTAGCTGCCTGAAAGCATAGGTAATAACTTTCACTCTTTGCATCAGCACACATCTCAATCCAACTCTAGAAGCATCACAGTACACCATAAACCCTCCTAATCCTATCGGTTGAGCTAGAACAGAAGCAGTAGTTAATCATCACTTGAGCTCCTAAAAACTCTTTTCAAAGGCATCTAACCACTCAAACTTCACATTCTTCTGCGTTAGTCGCGTTAACGGAGCAGCTATTTTGGAGAAATTCTCTTCAACCTTCAGTAATATCCTACCAAACCCAAGATGTTACAAATCTTTGTCACACTGGTAGGTCGATGCCAATTTTGGATGGCTTCAATGTTTTGAGAGTCTACATCGATTCCTTCTTTTGACACAACATACCCCAGAAACAAAACACTAGACAACCAAAAGTCACATTTGGAGAACATGGCAAATAGCTTGTGTTCTCTCAACGTCATAGCACCTGGTGCAAATTCTTTGCGTGCTCATGTTCACTCCGTGAATACACCATAATATCATCAATGAAGGCTATCAAAAATTGATCTAGAAATGGTCCGAATAACCTATTCATCAGAGCCATGAAAGCCGCGGAGGCATTAGTCAAGCCAAATGACATTACCAAGAACTCGTAATGTCCATATCTAGTCCGAAAGACGGTCTTCGGTAAATCACTCTCCCTAATCTTCAACTGATGAGCTCAATGCCCTTTGCTTCTACTCTACTATTTCACATAGGCTAGGTAACCGATGTTTTTCATTCAAATGAGCTTAAACACATGCATCACCGATATTAAATTATGAGGTACTGCACTCATATCCCCCTGATAAATATTAACCGGTTGATCAGGAGTATGCAAGGTAACAATCTTCTCCCAGAAATCTAATACCGCTTGATACGAAGCTAACCAATCCATCCCCAAGATGACATCAAAACCCAAAATACTCAACACCACCAAATCAACATAATACGTGTGTCCATCAATATCAACTGGATAAGCCTTCACTCCCTGTGTAACTGGTGTAGCTATGATGAGAGGTGAATCTAATGGCTCTGTATCCCTACCTAAGACAGTCATAAAATACGGTGATATGGACGAATGAGTAGCACCCGAATCAAACAATACTCTAGCACGCACTGAACCAACTGATAGTATACTTGTGACAACTATATTAGATGTCTGAGCATCATGAGGCATTAGAGTATACACTCTACCCTGATCTCTACTAGTGGAAGAATGTCTTCAGTCACCCACTGGTTATCCCCTTCCTCTTGATGTCTGACCACTATCTACTGACATTTTCTCTCCTCCTTCCATACTAATGTTAGGCTGAGGTTGGGGTGCCGATGGAGTGACACTGGATGATGGCAACTGATCTGCTGGTACTGGCCAATCGCTCTTCAGATGACCCATCTATCCACATCGATAATAACTTTTATTCCCTAGTCTATAAGTTCTTGAATGAGGTCGTCCACATGTTATACATACTGGGTGACTCCGCCCCGAATGGGCTATCGACGAAGAAGAAACTGCATGAGAGGAGGCACTCTGAGTAGGCCTACGGTCTGCGCTCCCCTTGACCAGGCCCATATCTTGACATGTTGTGGGAGGGGTGGACATATGTTGCTGTCTACTCGGACCACCCTATTGTGGCCTAACTCTCTCCTCCGATCTTGGCCTCTTTTGAGACTCTCTCTCTCTCTGTCTGCCTCTCCCTAACGTGCACCTTAAATCGGAGAGAAGCATCCGGAACCTAGGTATAGATAATGGTCTCTATAATGTGGATGGACAGAAATAGATAATCTCGTACCCCGTTAACAAATCTCTTCACTTTCATCTCTTCAGTATTAACCAAATGTAGGGTGTATTGGGATAGTCTGGTAAACTGTATATTATAGTGAGAAAATTTCATCTGATCCTTCTGAACAAACTACTCAAACTCTCGAGCTATGGCAGAAATCTAGAAAATAATGATGTACCGAAATCAGCCCAAGTCAATGGAGGAACACCTCGCTATTGACCATCTCGGAAAGCCATGAACCAAGTATTTGCTACATCCCTCAACTGCCCTCTCTAATGAACATCCCAAAGTGGTACATATATGGTCCGACTGTTGGGAAGCGGCCGCGAGTGTGCAGCGGAAAATAAAATTATTATGCCGTTTTCCCTTTGCCCAATACCCATTTTTTTTTATTATTCTACAAGCCTAGGCATATTACTATATATTCTAAAAATAAAACTCAAAAAACATGCAAAGAATATAAACCTAAACATGCTAACTATCATAAGAACTCTAATTAAAATAAAGAAAGAAAAAGACTTACTTGAACAGAAGACTCCTCCAGCTCCCATCTGAACTCCAATTCTTGCTTTTCTGACATCAGCAAGTTCCACCACCAAAGACCAAAGCCAAGTGTGTTGCCTCCAAAGATGCACACACAAAGCCAAAACTCAACGGCCAAGACTACGCCTTGAGTGCACGGGAATTTTAACCTTGGTGCTAGCCTAGGCAAATACCACAAAACTTTTAACTCGAGGTTCCTCTAGTCAATTAAAATCTTAAACTTCAGAGTTTCTCACTTATATAAACCCAAGATATGAAAGGTTTTGGTGTAGCCAATTTGTAAAGAGTTCTTTGGGTTTATATAGTGCTCCAAAGACAACAAAATTAATTAAGAATCTGATGTGGGATAAAAGCTAATTTAATCATAGCCATTGTATCTTAATTTAGTGTTTTAATGAGATTATAAAATCCTAATAAGAGTTTGGGCCGAATTGGAATTCAAAACAAATAAAAGAAAAATTTTACTATTAATGTTACTATTCACGTGAATTTCTCAAAGGCTTCAAATTTGTACCGCATAAGGTACACATACCCATATCGCGAATGATCATCGATAAAGGTAATGAAGTAAGAGAATCCACCTCTAGCGGTGACTGACATTGGTCTGTATACATCGGAGTGTATGAGTTCTAATGTCTCCGCTGGACGCTGTCATTTACATTTGAAGGGTAATTTGGTCATTTTACCAATTAAACAAGACTCACAAGTTCCATAAGGTTTATATTTGAAGGGTTTGAAATACCCATCCTTATGTAGCTTAGTTAATCTTGTTTCATTGATATGACCTAAGCGACTGTGCCATAGAAGTGATTCATTGAGATTATTCGATTTAACGTTGTATATATTATAGGTTGAACATTCTTTGTTAGTTTGTAAGACATAAATACCATTATTCAAAATACCATCTCCATAATTTATTTCATTAAAATAAATAGAACATTCATTACAACTTATTAGGCATGAAAAGCCTTTATTACATAAAGAAGAAATTGAAATGATGTTCTTCACTCGAGAAGGTACATAAACACAATCTTCTAAGTCTAAAACTAAACCATTCGGCAAAAATAATGAATAAATCCCCACGCACAATGCAGCCATTTTCGCTCCATTACCCACGCGTAAGTCAACCTCCCATGATGGAGTCTCCTATAGTTTCTCAGGCCCTGCACATTGTTACACAAGTGATTCACACAACCGGTGTCAAGCACCCAAGTAGAAGGTTCAGAGTTTTGAGAATATAGTTCAATCATATACAACATACCTGAAGCATTGGGCTTCTTGGCCTATTGGGCTTCCCTAACTTCCTTGGCTTTCAAGGATCTGCAGTCTTTCTTCCAATGAACCCTTCTTTCCACAAAAGAAACATTTCCCATTTCCCTTTTTCTTCTCCACCTTACCATTGGGCTTTAGGTGTTCTAGAGTCTTGGCTTTGCCCTTGTTTTCTTTGGGCCTCGTGGCTTCAGGTCCATACCCGTAAGCATGATGGTGGTTTTAAGCTCCGGTTTCAAGTCCTTCTCTGCTTGCTTTATCAGATTGTGTAATTCTGCTAAAGTAGCTTCTTTATCAGACATATAAAACTGCATAATAAAGTTAGAGAATTCTTTTGTTAAGGATTGAAGAATTAGATCGTGACCTATCTAATGATCTATGATGAACCCGAGGTTGGCCAAAATCTTGCCAATCATCTTAAGCACATGTCCACTAACAGATCCTTCCTTATACCTTGTTTGGAATAAGGCACATGACACTTGGAATCTCACGGTATCAACGGAAGTTGCATACAACTCCTTCAAATGAAAGATGATGGTTTGAGCATCCATATCTTCGTGAGCTTTCTGAAGTTCGTCAGACATAGAGCCAAGCATTATGTAAACTGCTTGCTCATCGTCATCGACTTGTCTCTTCCAAGCATCAAATGTATATTGGTCAGCATCTTCTGCGGGTTCAGGAGGAAATGGTCTTTCAAGAACATAGAAAATCTTTTCTTGTCGTAAGAAAATTTTAAGGTTTCTAAACCAGTCATTGTAGTTGTCGCATTTGAGCTTATGCTCATCAAGGATGGAACGAAGTGATACTCTATTTGCCATTTGAATGTTTGTGAGATATTTTAACCCACCTGTTAAGAGAAAATTTTAAAATTAGGAATATGTTTTCATTAATGTTTCATAATAACATGGGCTTTTAATATTATGAAGTTGCTCTCACTCAATTATTTTAAAATTTTACGTAAATCGCATCAACCACGATATGATGGATTTCTTGTGGACAAAGATCCCATTATCATCATTTCATAACTCCGACTAGGGCCGATCGTTATAAAATATGATAATTAGGTAGGTTCCCAACCAATTTATGATATAAATCACAATTCCTTGATCATTGGGTTGGGCAATCAAACATGCCATAGCTTATGCTAGTCCTTGTGGACACCCAAAATTTTCCACTAAGTTATAAGACCACGCCTAAGGGTCGCTGCGTCTTATGACTCAGAAAATTCAAACCATTGTCAATAGTATGATTTATGGACAAATTTGTATTGGTCAGTCTGGAAAAGCCTAGTCCTGTCAATACTATTTAAGCCCTTTGGGTCTATACTTTACAATGGGAGGCAAATTTTAGACTTAAATTATTATTGAGGATTTTAGCAAGTTTAAGTGAATAACTGTCAAATGGATTCCTCCATTGAAAAATCCCCAAATGGAGGGTGGAGTGAACTCTCTTAAATACCTTTACCTCATAGGCTCTTATTGCCTTGGTGACAGGAATAAACAATAGATCCTCCAAATTAGTCCAACACTTTAAATATGCTTTAAGGTAAGCTTTAAGTAAATGATTATCTAGATGTCTTCACAACTTTTCATTTTCGCTATAAAAAGGTGGTGAGTGAAGTAAGACACCAAATCATTATCTAACTCTAATAATACCATTGGTTAAATTAACTTTAGTTTGGAAAGTTTTATTAACCCATTGGTCCCAACCCACTTGTATCTTTTATAATGTCTTTTATTATAATTAGACTCCTCCAGTCATCCCTCCAATCTACAAGTTTCTCTTAAACTCAGCAAGCTCTTCCACGTTCCAAAGAGCCACCCAAGTGTGTGGCCTTCAAAGATGCACACACCAAAGCCAAAACTCAACGGTAAGACTACGCCTTGAGTGAACGGGTATTTTGCCCTTGGTGCTAGCCTAGACAAATACCTCAAAAATTTTAACTCGAGGTTCCTCTAGTCAATTAGACTTAAGGATCCTCAAAATCAGTGGCTTACTCTTAAACTTTAGAGTTTCTCACTTATATAAACCCAAGATATGAAAGGTTTTGGTGTAGCCAATTTGTAAAGAATTCTTTGGGTTTATATAGTGTTCCAAAAACAACAAAATTAATTAAGAATCTGATGTGGGATAAAAGCTAATTTAATCTTAGCCATTGGATCTTAATTTAGTGGTTTAATGAGATTATAAAACCCTAATAAGAGTTTGGACCGAGTTGGAATTCAAAACAAAAAAAAAAAACTATTCATATTACTATTCATGTGAAAAGTAATTTGTTTTTTATTCCAATTCCCAAAGTGCCCCTATCGTCATTCACCAATCCCTAAGCCACTATGGAACCTTATAAATGATCTGTGCAATAATTAAACACATTGAACCATTTATGAACAATTCCTACAGCAATCATATATGATGTTATATTTGTACTGTGCATTGTTAACCATTGATTTCGACTTTATTTTGTGTGACCTTTTGGGTTCCCCTCAAGTTGGACATGAAATGAATCGTGATAACTTAATCAAACATAAATTATCCTCCGATCAGATGGTCGTTCGATTTTAATGACCAAGGTTGACATCTAGCAACATGCCAAGGCCCCGAAATGATAAGGAAATATATATACCCATTTTGTATACGATTTACATGTGATACGGTCTCTCGCCTCACTGTATCCCCACCTATTGAACTAGGGTATGGAAAGTGTCTACCCATATGGTCAAAGGTATGATGTTGATAGTGTCACGAATCATGCTAATCCAAGAATCTCACATGATTCTTCCCCTGTGGCCACAATCTCAAGCACTGATCACACATATCAACCCGCGAAATGGAATACTACTCTTATAAGAAAATATTATCTGAGAGAGTGGAGATTCTCTGTTGTATCTTTACAAACTTTATGTGTTTCAACAAGTGACCCAATCATACCCTTATGATCAGATCTTTTTAACTGGGGGAGGAGAATGTCAAAGTTATTTGATCCATAAATAAGATTGTAAAGACCTCAAGTTAAAGGACTAATCATATAATCGATACATTAAAGTTCTCACAGACACATGGGATAAACACTCCATATGAAAACTTTCGGCGGTCAGTTTGATGGACACGAGCAACTCATGCATCCATGTGATACACCAAGCGGATGGATCTCCGCTAGTAGCCTATGAGATCGGCTACCCCACTTAAGAGTGGATCATATCATCATGGTAGTCTCTCCGCTTTGTGAACGTCCAGATTATTCAGAAAACTATGACTATGAACATTTAAGAGTAATGATTCTCATAAGGCGTGAAAGCCATCATCTTATTACTCCAATGGCTTTATTACAGTGTTGATTATTCATATAAGTTATGTAAGAGACGTATAATAAAGATTGTCATTTTATTAATTAATGAAAATATTACAAATACATGTACATATAGCCCATCCACAAGTTGGGTATATGGCATATCCCTAACACTGACTCCTTAATAAATCTGCATGGGTTAGGAGAGGACTCTACTCCTGAAAATATTGGTGGATCAAGCTTTCGGAAATCATACAAATAAACTAGGAGAATGATGAGGTAAGGTGGAGGGTCTTGCTTGAAAAATGATAGGATCTGGTCTAACTAGGAGAATTACTGTCTGGTGAGCCAATGAAGGTTCTACGGTGGAGGTGGAATGGGAACTGTGGGTTCTGCAGCTCTCGGCTCTAGATTTTGAGGCTTCTGATATCGGGTAATCGATTGAGCAAGGGCTTCTACGGAGCACTGGTTCTGCTGTAAAATCGCACCTACTGCATCATCAGTTTGAACCACTGGTCTTGCCCTATCTTCTTCTACACCACCTGATGAATACTAAAAAATACATATTTATTATACGATAAGTCAATCATTTTACACTTTTAGTTACCCTAATCCTCTTAAATTGACATATTTGTGAAATAATATTTTAAGTTATTCTTTGAGTGTTTTTACTGTGTTTTTTTATGTTATTTGATAGGTAAAATACTGCTCGAAAGCTCGACAGGACAAACCAGACTTGAAAAATGGCAAAATCGAAAATTCAGCTTCCGCGTTACGACGCACCTAATAAAACAAAGACACCGTCGAACGAGCTATTATCTCAACACGTGTCCCCATCGTGGCACTCATGTCGTGACGCGTGGAACTTTGGCACGTCGTTGCGCGCCTAATAAAATAGAGACACCGCCGAACGCACTATTCTCTCAACACGTGTCCCCATCGTGGCACTCGGATCGTGACACGTGGAAGCCTTGGCGTCGCGACGCGACGACCAAAATCTGCCTATAAATTGAAGTGTCCAGTAGAAGAAATTTCATTCTTTCGTTCCTGATTCCTCTATAGATCTTGGAGAGAGAGTGTTGATGAGCGAAAAAATATATCAATATTTTCCGCCCCTTTTTACTTAATATTTTGTATAGTTTCTCATGTTTTATGAACGCTTTGATGTGTTTTAGTTTATTTTATAGATAAAATAAAATCGGGACTCAATGGAATCAATCAGGACGAAATGTGGAACAAATAAAGGTAAAAACTGGACTTTACATTTGGATTTTGGAGGTTGGAAACTTGAAATGGCGTTCAAACGAAGTATAATTTCAGAAATTTTAGCTTTGCGCAATATTCATATTTTGGCCCTAACCCACTACTCGGATATCAGATTGAGGTGATTCAAGTTCGATATTAAAGAAGACTCAATGATCTACAATTTTGATGTTCATAATAATTTTGAATCTTGAAGTTTTCGTGACCGAAATTGATAAAATATATGGCAGTGTATTATGCGTAATTATTAAAGTCATTTTCAAAATAAAAAATGGAAATTGTCAAACTTCCACCAAACATGCAGGATTTGGTGCCATGTTTGGTGTCATGTTTGGTGGAGAAATTAGTGGAGAAATTGGTGGAAGCCTTTAGATTTGCCTTTAAATACCAAGCTAAACTTTGTAAATTTTTCATGCTTTCTTTGGAGGAATTTCTCCATTAAAACTGAAAGGAAAGTGTCTTGTATATTTATTTAAGTTTTCTTGTATTTTCTTTTTATTTAATTAATAAAATTTTGTGTGTTTTCATTTACAGCATGAGCAGGTAATCTCATTCTGCTGGGGTGACAAGGTAATACTTTTAATATAATAAATTAGATTAATCTCCCTTATTTTAATTAAAATTTACGTTATTAGTTACTGCCTATATGACCAGTTAGGTGACAACCTTATTTACCGCCTATATGGTCGGTTTTACATTCCAGACATAGTTTCCGTCTATATGGTCGGTTTAGGTAATAAATATGTTACCGCCTATATGGTCGGTTGGACTTAATTGAGACAAATGGAATTCCGCCTTTATGGTCTGGTTAAATATAATTAATTATTCGGTAAACATTGACAATAAGGGAGATTTCTAATTTTGAAATTTTAAAAGTGGATCCTTTAACCCCCAACATTTTCTTTCATTATTGTAATTTTACTTTTATTTATTTTCAATTTTTTTTTATGATGTTTTGTTTAATTAAGTTTTCAGTAATCCTATGTATGTGTCGTAGCTAAATACATAATCTAAGGGTATGATGAATTCCAATATCACCGGTTTATAAGTTGGTTATTTTATGCCTTGGGTAATTGGTTTATTTATTGAGTCATAATTTTAATGCTTCTTGTTAATAAGATTGATTTGGTAAACTTAAAATGAACTTGAAAAATAGATTTTAGGTTTAGCCTTAGACTCAATAGCTCACGATCTCACCTTGGGGTAAATGTCTCTTAGGTAGACTTCCTTACAGGATAGGAATATACCTATCGGGCTGGGGTAGCCATAATTGGAACTTAAATTTAATGGATTCATAGTTTCTTAATTAACATATGAATATAGTTAATTGGGTTACTTTGGGAGTTTCCATCTGACCATCGGAAGAGGCTTTTGCATAATTTCATTTTCCAGATTAATAAACCGATATATTTCACAAACATGAGATAATCACTTCATCTTTAAAAGATATTTGAAGGATTCACAACCCTAAATAGTTTTATAATATTGATTTTTCCTTTAATTTACTTTCAACTGTTTTATTTACTTGTTTTAGATAAAAATCACCATCCAACTAAAAATCAATCAATTAGAAGACATTTAGCTTCAATAAATTAATAGCGAAATTATTA
>SKCR01053403.1:0-45228 GCA_019454045.1 Zanthoxylum bungeanum | reverse complement strand
TTCCAAAAGTCAAAAGGCATTAAAGCCAACAACCACCTCCATCACTATTCACATCAAAAGTACTAGACATCACATCACTCAAAGTGACAAGTGATTTGACGCTTGATGTGACTTGTGAGCCGGACTTTAATTCGCAATGCGAGTGCGCCCGCAAACACTCCCGGGCTCGGGTTCGCTAATTCCAAATTAACAAATTTTCCGTTGCGACGTAATTAAATAATTATGCCTAGCAAAATCACTATTCACGTCGCTAAAGAATTAATTCTAAATTAACTCGTTCGCCCGAATCAAAATCTAATTTTAATTCCGCATCGAAATCCAATTTCATATAATATATTGAATATATTATTTTATCGATTAATTCCAAATTAATCGTATTCTCTCTTTAATTAATATTTTATCCCAGATAAAATATCTCTGTAATTAATCCCAGATTAATTTTCTCTCTCATCTAATTAATCCCAGATTAATAAAGTGCGAGTCATACGTCATCGGTGAATCTTCGGGAAGCGACCCATGAGATCCCCGGATATGTTGGCAGTAAATCCGGTCGTCGGATTATCCGAACACGTAAGTACCTAGTACTACGTTTTTACCGATTTACAAGACATGGTTGGCTTCTAGCAAAGCATCATGCCTACCCAATTCTCCATAAATATTCTTACTGGAATATGTGATCTATATCAGGCGTATTATACGTAGTATTACGTATTTCAATCCAGTATCGGATGTCACGTGCAAGGCCTGGGGCTGGAAATGTGTCTGCCCCGTACGAAGCACATATCGGATCTCTGGTAACTAGTCTCTATAATCGGATAATCATAACCTAGTCATATTATCCCGATGACTGCAGTACATAAGAGAACCAGTTCTGTATCCTACGTGATCATCATCTCCACTATGACTGGAGTGATACTTCCATCTCGACATCACACCCAATACACTACGATTCTCAATATACCCAGAAGAGGCGTACGCAGAACCGGTTAAAGCCTTAGACGACCAAAACCAAAGTATATTGATTGTCGCAAGTATTAGCGGTACAAGTCTCAAGTTAAGACCAAATACACCTAACCTGATTCGGACTTCCATAGACACATAGTCATACTACCAATGGAATTCCGATGGGTCTATCCAGAGCGAAGCTTTTTTCCGTACCATCGGTAAAACACAACCTCCTATCACACTTGCATAAGTATCCAATACTTAAATACATGAGAATTATTTCGTTATGCTCCCACAACGCGCACAAGTGTAATACTAGTCTATTCCGCATTATCGATGTCCAATCTCGATAATACTACGACTAGGGATATTTAATGATTAAACCTTTGTGGATTGATACTGTCTCATATCATCTCAATCCGGAACTAATCATATGGACCTTTCATCATTTATATATCTTGGTGATCTAATCACAAATGATAAAAGAGCAATTTCCTTTGTCACATAGTTAATTTGTACAATAACACCATGATCTGTACAAACAGTGATGTTATGGGCCATAACTGTCCAACAATAGTATTATCGAGACTGGACATCGATAATGCGGAATAGACTAGTATTGCACTTGTGCGTGTTATGGAAGCGTAATAGCATAGTTCTAATATATTTAAGTATTTGATACTTATGCAAATGTGATATGAGGTTGTGTTTACCGATGGTATGGAAACAACATCGCTCCGGATAGACCCCGCGGAATCCCATTGGTAGTATGACTATGTGTCTATGGGAATCCGCATCAGGGTATGTGTATTTGGTCTTAACCTGAGACTTGCATCGCTAGTACTTGCGATAATCAATACGCTTTGGTTTTGGTCGTACATGACTTTAACAGGTTCTGCGTACGCCTCTTCTGGGTTTATTGAGAATCGTAGTGTATTGGGTGTGATGTCAAGACGGAAGTATCACTTCAGTCATATGGAGATGATGATCACGCAGGGATACAGAACTGGTACTCTAATGGGTTGCAACCATCGGGATAATATGACATGGTCATGATTATCCGATTAAAGAGACTAGTTGCTTGAAATATGATATATGCTTCGTACGGGGCATACACCATTTCAGCCCCAGACCTAGCATGTGACATCCGATACTGGATCATAATACGCAATACTACGTATATTACGCCTGACATAGATTTTATATTCCTTTAAGAATATTTCTGGAGAATTGGGCAGGCACGGTGCTTTGCTAGAAGCCAACCATGTCTCGTAAATCGGTAAAAATATGGTACGAGGTACGCACATGTTCGGATAGTCTGACGACCGGATTTACTGCCAACATATCTATGGATCTCATGGGTCGCTTCCCGAAGATTCACCGATGACGTATGATTCGAACATAATTAATTTATGATTAATTACGGAGATATTTTATCTAGGATAAAATACTATTTGAAGAGAGAGAACGATTAATTTGGAATTAATCGATAAAATAATATACTCGATATATTAAATGAATTTATATTTCATAACGGAAATAAAAATAGATTTTAATTTGGGCAAACGAGTTAATTTAGAATTAATTCGCTAGCGATGTGAATAGTAATTTTGCTAGGCATAATTATTTAATTAAATTTGATTTAATTACGTCGCAACGGAAAATTCGTTAATTCAGAATTAGCGAACCCGAGGCCGGGAAGTGTTGCGGGCCCACTAGGATTTTGAATCAAGTGGGGCCCACATGTCACATCACAAGTCACATCACTTGTCACTTTGTTCACTTTATTGTGATGGAAGTTAGTGAAGACTTGTAATTTACTCAAGGTGATGACTTGATTGACATATACCAAATGTTGGATATTTGGTATATCATAGATTTTCTTTTGAAAATTGAATCACAACAACTTCATCACTCTCTCTCTCCCTCACGGCATTGCTCAATTTTTCTCTCTAAAATTTGGCTTGGCCGAATTCAAGAAGAAGAAGAAGAAAAATTGTGGCAATTTTTCTAAGTGCTAGCACACCAAATGAATCATATCAAGGTGTTAGGGAAACCAATCCCTTGAGCTTGGAATCTCAATCACTTAAAGCTTGGAGCTTGGAGATCTACTTCAAAGAGGAGCTTGGAGCATTTCAAAGAGGAAAAAGTCTTGTTATCAACGTATCCTATATCCGATCAAAGTGAGTTTATTTCCGCTATTTTCCTTTATGTATTCACATGTTTTATGCTTGAATTAATCTTGGGAACACCTTAGAAACCTAACAACCTCGATGCCCTCGAGTTGGTCTCCATCTGCGCCTTGGTCTCGGGCCCTTCTGCCTGGGTGCTCATCCTTATCATGACCTGGGACCCCCTATTAGATAAGTGAAAAACATTTTTATACCCTTCTTCACATTTCAAAGTTTCTCGAGTATGAAAATCACCATTAACAAATTATTTTTACAAACATAAGACATAAATACTCAACTTTTATTGTACATGCATAATTTTCATTTATTTTCATAGCGTTATATATATATATATATATATTTATTTATTTTAAACATATTCCTAATCAATAGTTTTCACACTATCCCTTAAGATAGTATTTTTCTCATGGTAGATTATGCTCTAGATAATAGTGATACATGTCTAAATTACTCAAGAATGGCTTCACTCTTAAAGGTTAAAGGTGACTATTTATGACTTATGAGCTACACTTCAATTAGAGAATATAATTTAGGCATATGGTCAACATTCTCTACTCAAACTGTCTCAATATCAAATTCAAGTCAAAACTAAGATAGAATTGGTAAAAATTCCCAGGATAACCTTAACTCAAGAATTCAGCATTGACATAACTCATCCACTTGAGCATTTATATAGGGAGTTGAAAATGTTGACTAGCCCTAAAGGGATGTGAACAATACCTATAAATTGATAGAACCGTATTCGAAATCAAATATAAAAATTAATAATTATATGAATTTTTTATCCACCCATATGATTGTAAGGAATCAAATATAAAATCTATTATATAGAGTGTCAGTTTCTTAATCGGGTGAAATAGTAGTTATTGACAGGTGCATAACTCATGTCATGCTAACATATTAATGAGAAAATGACATAATTGCCATTATTGTACAAGACAAGGGCATTGGACGAACTCTGAAAAATTACGTATCCCACTTTTTCTCCGCCTTCATATTTTTTCCTGTAGCCGCGTGCTTCACTCGGAAACTAGGAAAACTCGTTTTTGACTCAGCAACCTCGTTTCCTTTAATTTCTCATGACAAAATAAAAATATAAAAAACACGAAAGGCATGTTTCAAGGAAACATCCTAAGCAAAATCAGAAAAGTAAAAAACGTATAATTGTTGACAAAAAAAAAACGAGTGGACGGTGTGAGAAGTAAGAAGTAAGAACCAATATAAGCGCATACTTCCACAGCAACTAATACTAAATCAAAAAGCAGCTTGCTAACAACAAACAACTTCCACCTATATTTAGCTTCTGCATCTTCTGCTTTTATAGGGAAAGAAAGAGAGGAAATCGATGGCACTGACTAAAGAATTCATGGGTTGTTCAATATTTGAGAGATCATCATCATCATCAAAAGTGCTTTTAAACCAAAGTAATTTTGTGCTAAACAAGTTGCAACAAAAGCAGTTTTTGGTACCTTTGCAACAAAGGAGAGTGCATTTAAGGAAAGCAGAAGCTGAAGCAGCTGTGAGGAGGGGGATTAATCCTGTGGCTGCTCTGAATGAAGATTTGATAAAATCAGCTGCTGTGCCTGCTGAAAAGCCAGTGAAGTTTAAGGTGAGAGCTGTGTTGACAGTGAGGAAGAACATCAAAGAAGATTTTAAAGAGACCCTTGGTAATCAATTAGATGCTTTAACTGACAAGATTGGCAGAAATGTTGCTTTGGAACTTGTCAGCACAGAAGTTGATCACAGTGAGTGCTCATATTTTTTTTTTTTCCAAAGCAACAATACCCTTTTGTTTTTCACTGCATATGATTCTCTGGATTAATCATCAAATTTGTGATTGATGATTGTTTTCTTTTTCTTACTGAAGGAACAAAAGAACCAAAGAAAAGCAGTGCAGTGCTGAAGGATTGGTCAAAAAAATCAAATGTTAAAGCTGAAAGGGTTCATTACTCAGCTGAATTTGCAGTGGACTCAAATTTTGGGGTGCCTGGTGCAATCACTATGACCAATAAACACCAGAAGGAGTTCTTTTTAGAAACTATTACCATTGAAGGTTTTGCTTGTGGTCCTGTTCATTTCCATTGCGGTTCTTGGGTTCAATCCACCAAAGATCATCCTGGGAAAAGGATTTTTTTCACTAATCAGGTAAGTCTCAAAAAATATTTTTATTTTTAATTTTTTATTTTTTGGTGTGGTCATAGATATTAATTATTTATTTGTTTAAAATTTATTCAATCATGACAATTGAAGTAAAAGTTAGATTGTGGATTTTGTCAAGAACAAAAAGGTTGAACAATTCAGAGTCAGGCTAAGGCAGCTGTAGCTCATGTTATTTAAAGGGTAAATGCCGGGTTAGTCCTTATATATTGGGTTAAAATATTTACTTAGTCCTTATATTTAAAAAAATATCCAAAAATACTCCTGTCGGTAGTTATATTATAATTAAAAATTATTTTCCTAACATTTTATTGTAAAACCATTCTATTGTTGACTGATAAAAAATGTGGGAGTATATTATTTTTATAATAAAAGTTTGGAAAAACTAATTTTAAACTCTAACAAAACTAACAGTACTATAGCAGTGTCCTGTAGTAGTGTCTCCTGATATTTTTCAATGAAATCCACATTTAACTCAAAATATAAGAGCTAAATGAGAATTTACCCTATTTAAATTCCCATTTGATATTTTTGTTTGAAATTAAATTGAATCGAAAATCAAATTAACTTCAATATCTATCTATAGGAAACTCATATAAGTAAACTTATAATTGAATTAATAATTTCTTATTCAATCGTTAATATATAATAAATAAAACTTAACAACCGCTAATCTAGTTATGATTTAATAGGACGGTGTTGTATTTGTTTCTTCTATTTGTAATTTTATTTTTCTGTGATCTTTGAGCAGCCTTATTTACCAATTGAGACGCCTGATGGGCTTATAGCACTAAGGGAGAAAGAGCTAAAAGATCTTAGAGGTGATGGCAAAGGAGTTAGAAAATTATCAGATAGAATTTATGATTATGATGTGTACAATGATCTGGGAAACCCAGATAGAGGAAGTGAATTTGCTAGACCAACTGTTGGTGGTGAACAAATACCATATCCAAGACGGTGTCGTACTGGTCGCCTTCCAACCGATACAGGTAATCATTTATATATATAATCATTCTTTAGTGAGGGTAGACGTCCATATGTTATAAAATACCGACGCCCATTAGAACACCCAAAAAAATTATATTTTATTAATAGGTGTCTTTATTTTATAAGATATGGAGTAGAAGAACTATATATATATATAAATATAAAAAATAGTGTATGTAATACAAACGTCTAATAGTAGAAGCATAACACGCGTATGTAAAATTGAAATGTGGGTGCAGATATGCATGCAGAGAGCCGTGTGGAGAAACCATTGCCAATGTACGTGCCACGAGATGAACAATTTGAAGAATCAAAACAAAATGCATTTTCAGCTGGGAGGCTTAAAGCTGTTCTACACAACTTAATCCCGTCATTAAAAGCAAGCATTTCTGCTCATAATCATAACTTTTGTGGCTTTTCTGACATTGACAACCTCTACAGCGAAGGAATCCTCCTCAACTTAGGATTCCAGGATGGAATTTTTAAGAATCTCCCATTGCCTAATGTTGTTAGGAAAATTCAGGAATCTAGTCAGGGTCTCCTCAAATATAGCATTCCCAAGATTCTTTCCAGTAAGTAAAACTTTTCACTCAAATGTTTTACTATTTTCTTTTATAAACTTTCTCAGTAATGGATAAAACGTCAAAACAAAAAACAAAAAATCCCAACTCAAATATATTACTATTAAATATAAGTTGAGTTTGTTCGTTGTACTAAGTACAATCAAAAAGTGTTTTGAGTGTTAGAATAATGAACCCCCTAAAAAAATAAATATATACCTGCCCACCATATAGAGGGTATGGATAAACCTTACAAATATATATATATTTTGTGTCAATTTGACAACTCTGAAAAAGAAATTGCATTTTAGTGGGAGCATGATGATGCCCCATTTTGTTAGTGGGAGACAAGTGACATTTCTACATTCATGACTTTTACAATAATATTTTTAAAAAAAAATCTATGGTAGTTACTTTTATAAAGTAGATTTCATTATTTTTAAAGCTTATATAATATGCCATTGAGAAATTACCCATTTCTAAAGTCCAAATGCTGCCAAACCAATCACTTCCTTTACATGTAAAGGGCTTTATGGTCTTGCACATTTAACTTGTGGTGTTTTACTTTTTGCGTTTGCCTTTTCTTTTCTGTAAGAATAATGCCAAATGCACATAAAATAATACAATTACTTCGTACATAAAAATTAAAAAACAAAAAATTTTGTATTACAAAACAGAAAATATTTCGTTACAGAATAAAATTATTATTATTTTTTATAGCGTTTATGTGCTATTTTATGTACATAATGGAATGAGAAATTACTATTTAAATGAAAAGCCAAGATTCGTTTGCTAATTTAATGCGTGATCCACATTTGCAGGGGATAAATTTGCATGGTGGCGAGATGACGAATTTGCCCGTCAAGCTTTAGCCGGAGTTAATCCAGTCAACATCGAAAGACTTCAGGCTTTCCCACCTGTAAGCAAACTTGATCCTAAAATCTACGGTACACAAGAATCCGCATTGAAAGAAGAACACATCATTGGCCAACTCAATGGCATGTCTGTACAACAGGTAACTAACATCTCCTCTCATAACGATCGTGTCTAACATACAGAGTTCCTTACTTCACATCCTGGGTTCGAATTCAGAGAATGCATTTCTTATGAGAACCTAGAACAATCGGAAGTTTTACCTCTTCCATTTAAGCTCGAGTCGGGTGGTTTGACGGCGGTATATTCAAGACATCTATCGATTTGTCAAGACACGGGTCAGATTGCAGGAATGAGGAATCTTATTTCCCCTTCCATCCTAGATCGCCCGTTTCACTATAAAAAGTGGTCTTTTTGGTGTTTTTATGGAGGTTCTTTTTAGAAGCGAGACTGACAAGAGAGATTAAAATTTATCGCTAAATGTTAAAAATTTAAATCTAATTTAAGTAGCGGGAAATTTAAAAATTTAAATTTACCTTTTAGCGTCGAAATTCAAATTCGAAGCTAAATGTCTATGATTTAGTGTCGAATTAAATTGTTTAACGCTAAATGATATTATTTATAATTTTTAATTTTATTTTATGGCTTCTTGCGACGAAAAATTAATTCGTCGCTAAAAATTTTAATATTTTTTTTTAAAAAAACTCCCGCTTTATAAAATTATATTTCAATTTTTAACATTTAGCACTAAACGTTTACTCTTTAGCATCGAAATTAAAATTCGACGCTAAAGGGTTGCACCTTTAGCTTCGAAAGAATATTTTGATACTAAATGTCTACCATTTAGCATCGAAATTCAAATTCGACGCTGAAGAGTTTAACATTTAGCTTCAGAATAGTCGTTCGACGCTAAAGTTCTACCTTTTAACGTCAAAAATCAAATTCGACGTTAAAATGGTTGAACCTTTAACGTAGAAAGAGCAGTTCGACGCTAAAGTTCTACTTTTAGCGTCAAAAATCAAATTCGACGCTAAAGGGTTACCATTCAAAAATGTTGTTCGACGTTAAAATTATACCTTTTGGCGTCAAAAATTATATTCGACACTAAGAGTTAACCTTTAGCGATGAAAATATTTTCGACGCTAAATGATTTATTAACGTCGAAAAAGAGTTTCGACGTCAAAGGTTTAGACGTTAAATGTCAATTTTCTTGTAGTGACGTTTCATATATATATATATATATATTCATAATTTATGACTGTTTTTTCTCAGAGAGGACTATTACGCTAACCTAATTTTATAATTTTCTTTTCAGGCCCTGGAAGAAAATAAGTTGTACATAGTGGATTATCATGACATTTACATCCCATTTCTTGAAAAAATAAACGCACTTGATTGGAGAAAAGCATACGCAACTCGTACAATATTTTTCTTGACTTCCCTCGGCACTCTTAAGCCCATCGCCATCGAGCTCAGCCTCCCACCTTCCGGACCGAGTTCCCAGTCGAGGCGCGTGGTCACACCTCCTGTGGACGCCACCGGCAATTGGCTTTGGCAGCTTGCGAAGGCCCATGTGTGTTCTAATGATGCTGGGGTACACCAACTTGTTAACCATTGGTAAGCAAATTAACTCAATCAAGCCTAGCTACAATCTTATGTATTTTATTTTTATATTATATGGACTAAATTATTGAAATGATATTTTGGTAATAGGTTACGTACACATGCATGCATGGAGCCATTTATTCTAGCAGCACATAGACAACTGAGTGCAATGCACCCAATTTACAAGCTTTTGGATCCACATATGAGATACACATTGGAGATCAACGCTCAATCTAGGCAGAATTTAATCAATGCCGATGGTGTCATCGAGTCTTGCTTCACTCCCGGCCGCTACTGCATGGAAATCAGCGCAGTAGCGTATAAAAATTGGCGGTTCGACAGGGAAGGTCTCCCTGCCGATCTCATCCGCAGGTAATGTCTATATTATTTCATAAAAAGACGATGTTTGTACAACATTTTGTATAATACTTTACACGATCATATATATTTAGAAAAAAAAATTATTCTCTTTTTATCCATTATATTCTTACAATTACACATGATTGTTTTTTTCTTTGATGTTCATGTTTGCTTATATTGGTGTATTTAGATTTTGAATAATTAAATTCTAAATGAAGTTTCTCTTTTAATTATGCAGAGGCATGGCAGTACCTGACCCAACACAGCCACATGGCTTGAAGCTGCTAATTGAGGACTACCCATATGCATCAGATGGGCTCCTAATTTGGTATGCAATTGAGAATTGGGTTCGCACTTATGTGAACCGTTACTACCCAAATTCAAGCCTAATTTGTAATGACAAGGAGCTACAATCATGGTACTCAGAGTCCATCAACATGGGCCATGCCGATCTTCGCCATGAAAGCTGGTGGCCCACATTGACCAACGGTGATGATCTAGTCTCCATCCTAACTACAATCATCTGGTTAGCATCTGCACAGCATGCTGCACTCAATTTTGGACAGTACCCATATGGTGGTTATGTGCCCAATCGCCCACCCCTAATGAGAAGATTAATCCCAGATGAAAATGACCCCGAGTATACCAATTTATTGGCTGACCCACAAAAGTATTTCCTATTAGCGTTGCCAAGTTTATTACAAGCTATTAAATACATGGCTGTGGTAGACATATTGTCTACACATTCCCCGGATGAGGAGTATCTCGGGGAACGACAACAACCGGGGATTTGGTCCGGCGATAGTGAGATAACCGAGGCATTTTTCAAATTTTCCGTGGAGATCCGACAAATAGAAAAGGAGATTGAGAAAAGGAATAGTGATCCTAGCCGGAGGAACCGGTGCGGTGCCGGAGTTATACCATATGAGCTACTAGTACCAAGTTCAGAACCTGGAGTGACTTGCAGAGGTGTTCCAAATAGTGTATCAATATGAGCCTAAAGAATGCTCAATTTGATCATGTTTGATCAACTTGGGTGTGTAATTCAATTATTAGATATATCTCTAGATGCGAACTATTAATTATTAATATTTTATAAGTAGCTAGATGCTAGGTAATTAAGTGCAGTTGTGTGCACTCTAAGCTTATAATTGTATATGCAATTGAGTTTTATAAAATAATGTTTGTAGTCCGGGGCGCGGTCATGAGTTATCTTAGATTTTATAAGATTTTAAACAATTTTTAAAATGGGATCTCTATCGATAGATAATAAAAAAATATATATGTTATATTATACATTAAAAATTAAATTTTTTTCTAAATTTAAGATCTTAATTTTGTGTTAAATTTGAGGATGTCAAGAAATCACATGACCATGTCTGTTTATAGCTAGCATAACACACATAATGTGTATTTTATAAATATTTGTCTTGATAGATTTAAAGACCAATGAAACTCCACATTTTTGGGCTAAGACCTTTACAATCTGAAAAATCTTCATATTTCCATCAGTGGTTGGATTCTAGATATGATTTATTGGTTTGAATTAGCTGGGTTTTTTTTTCCCTCACTTGGAACAGCTACTTAAAACAATCAGTGAATAGTTTTTAAATCTATTTTCACTATAGATGGTAACAATAATAATCAAAGGTCAATTAACAAGGTTATTGCACTTGAACAATGAAAATACATCTTGGCTTTCACAAAAGGTAAATCAATTTCATCCTATTTAACAAGGTTTTAACCTTCATGCCTTTGAGAAAGGATATCTGTCTTCTACTTAATTTGTTCCTATTTTTTAAGGCATGTCACGTAAACAACACCTTCAGGGCATTGCTGATAAAGCTAAATCCAAAAATGAAAGCTTGTTCTTGTCTCTTGGTCACATATTTGTCTTCCCACTACTGAAGGGGGGAATTGGTATCAAACCACTAGATCTTCTGAATAAAGCTTGTTTAATTAAATTCTTTTGAGATTTACATGTTGACGGTTGTTTTTCGTTCGAAGGGTAAAAAAAGAAATTCACCCCTCGAATAAACCTCCTCCAACTATAAATTTATTTGATTACTGGGAACCGCACAAACTTAGCAAGCAGACAGGATAAACACAAAGATTTATGTAGTTCGACGGATAGTGGCTCCAACCTACGTCCACTAGAGTAAGAGAGATATTTTATTACTGCTCGGGGCCAAGACCGACCCCGAGCTACAAATAAGGGATGAACTATAGTTATGAAACACCTCGAGTCTTACACAAGTTCGGTATAATTCTCTCAAGTGGTCGGGTGACTGGCCAATTTTCTCTCTCTATCACTAGTTTGGGAACATCTTTATTTTTACAAGTTGTGAGATGCGAAATTTGCTAACCCTTGAATTTATGATTTCAACCCATTCCATCGGCTCTAACGTCAGCTCAAGATCATCATTATAATCTATGCCATCCTTAACCACCCTCAATCTAGCAAATCAGATCCGTTTATTCCTCTAGTACTGCATCGGCCTATGGCGGCCTGTGGCGGCTCTGCTCTACCACTGCACCGGACTATGGCGGCTGATAAGGCCTATAACCATTGTGAACCGCTACTTTCCTCCCACCATTATTAGCCTTCTGGAAGCACATCTTCCCATTTAAGGCATACGTCACATGCTCCAATGCAGGTCGACTTGCGATCCCATCATTGTTCCTAAGGTCAGGTTACCGAGATAAATGATATTTATCAGTCTTGCCCTTCTTCAACTAGGTCGGGGCACACACAAGTACCTCATCGGGTCGAGTTTCATAGATTCTCAAACAACCATAAATCCATCTTTTCAAATTGTCGAGTCAATATCATTAACTTTATCTCCAACAAGCTATGTCCTCAGAAGAGCTTCTATATATCATGAGGTCGAGTTATTCTACCTAACCCCATCTCTTTTTGGGGCCTTGGGTATTTTCTATCCACTTCTGGCTAAATATAATCTTCATTCTACCTCTCATTAGTACCTGATCCTTCCCCGGAGTAGTAGCCTTCAAAAAACCGCTATCAATAGTTGTCTCATAGTTCTCGGTACCAACGAGTTTGTGAGTTGATGTCGGGAACTTTATAAAAGATGGTGGTGCATATAGATAAAAAAACGACCTGATATCCTTGGGTTGTGGCATTTTGAGAACACCACACCATACTTCCTCATGTCCCGCCTTCTTGGGACGGGCAGTGAAATTTTCTACAAGCACACTCAACAAACAATCCCTATATCCAAGAGGGGGATGAATTGGGTAATGGCCTAAATATTGCAGAATTGAAATCTTTGCAATTTTATGCTACTAAGCTAGTAGCTTTACCAATTAAGCTTATTGATAAATTTCTACAATTAATAAACTCAACAATTTATTTCCTTAAAGAAAAATCATGTTAAATAATATGGAAATGTAATATAAAATTCCCAATAAATTAAAGAGATAGGGTTAGTGAAATTGATATCGGAGTTATAGTGGTTCGGCCAACAATACCTATGTCCACTCCTCCAAGCCACGCTTGAAGCTTTCCACTAAGTTGAATCCACAACTTACACCGAATTTTCCGTGGCTCACTGGTAACCAAAAATTTTATCCCCTAGGTTCACTCCAAGCCTTTACACAAGAGTTTTATCCATTGGTTCACTCTTAAACCTTTACAATAATCACTCTTTTGAATATGACCACTCACAAATGGATTTCCCAATCAATTGTTGAATATGAAAATTTACAATACCACTTGGGCACTCATAAAAAATAATGAAAATTAAGAATGTGAGTTGCTAACCCAAGTATCCCAAGCTCTCTAAATAATATGGAAGTATGTAGTGAGCTTTAATAATGAAGAGAGTAAAAGAATAAGAATGTTTGTTTCTCTCTTTTTTTTTCTCTTAAAGAAAATGTATGAAGGTGTTGGAGAGTTGCAAAAATGAAATAGGGACTCAATTTAAGGAGAAAATGAAAGCAATCCCTGTTATTTACGCTGAGGCGGGTATGCCAGTCTACAAAGACCGATATGTTGGTATGCCAGTCTACAATAATAACGACTTTAAGATATTACTGTTTGAACATCGGTAAGTGCAAACACAACCAGATTATTGATCGATATGGAAACTGGTATGGTTCATGTCAATTCTTGAGAGCATGTAAAATAAGAAGCTTGGCCGATATGAATATCGGTATGCTCTAGTTTGGTTCTAGTAGCTGTGCAAATTCCACACTAGCCAGTATGATGGACCGGTATGAAGTAGCCCGAATCTAGAGGCGATGCAAAACTGCCTAGAACAGAATAGGAGCACCGGTATGCCAGTATGGGAGATCGATATGCCGGTCTCAGTGCCAAAATACAAGATTAAAAGGTTAAAAATATTTTACACTATACCTTAATGAATCTATATGAATGTTTATGAGTCATATGAGCCTTAAACTATAAGACTATACTAGATATTCTTCATTAAGGCACTAGTATTCACATCCATTTGTTCTTCATCACTAATTGCTTTGACGTCTTTTTGTAAGCTCGCTAATGTGCGTCGAAGTCTTCGGCGTTGCATCATCAAAATCCATCATTGAGTGCTATGGCACTAATATGTTGCTCTAAATACTACCAAAGATATCATTTCTGATGATTGCCTTTCTTTCACTGCCATTCAAAAAATGCTCATAGGGTTTCTGAAACGTCTTTAGAAGTACCTAATGGTATTTCTTAAATACCTACCATATCCATCAAATCTCTTTTCATTTTGTCTCCGTAATGTGCCAAGTGTCATCCATCCATCACCTACCCGCCAAAACTTGGATAGTTGAGATTAACCGAGCACGTAGTTCTTATCGAAGCCCTTGATTTAAACTCAACGACTGTGATCGACCCGATATGTGTCATCCATCCATCACTCCCATTCTAAACCAACGATAAAAATCAGCCTGAGTAGCCTATATAAAGACCAATTCTGTTCATTTTATAACTCTTATCACTTTCAAACGCTCCTACATCTCTAGTACTCATGTAATTTCGAGTTTCTTCAACAACCTTCAATTTTGATCATCGTCTCTATTCATCATACAATTAAGTGCTCATCAACTTCCCTATTTACATTCGTACACTGAGCATGCTATATATTTTCCAACTGATGTTTGATGAGCATGATGAATGCGTAACATGTTTCTGGGTTATTTTTGTGAGTTTATGGGACAAATGCTTGTGTTTTTGGGTGTTTTGTGTGTGTTGAATGCTTCATTTATTAGTTTTTTATTCTTATTATAGGCATACATTTCTGGGACTGTTAATGGGTTTAGACTTATATGAATAGGTCGGGTCAATTTTCTGTGTTTGTCTATGCTTTTTTTCTTAAAAAACTTTATCATTTTGCCATTTCTAGGGCATCTATAGATTTCTAGGGATAACTACTCGGCAGGGATGATGGAATAACCATAGGTAGATAATAGGCCCATCGAATTTGTAGAAAAAACTATTTAACTTGACTAACATTCCCCATCGAGTCATTTTTTTTCTAGGATGTCTGAAGTAGAAAGTTTTTCCTCAACCCTAATCGAATCACCTCTATCACAATCAACCGAGCCCATTGCTGTGGATAGCTCAATGTCCCAGTCCTCATCCCTTAACACTACACCGACCCCCTCAGAAGATAAAAACTAATCTTTTTCCATTAGATACCCCAGCTCTGACCCAATACCTTCTCCAATGTGTTAGACAATTATGACCCATAGCGTCACTATTTGTAAAAAACATTGTGGTTTTTGTACAAATTAATTATGTAGCAATGAAATTGCATTTTATCATTTTGTAATTTGATTACTTAATATATATAAAAGTCTCTATGATTAGTTCCGGATTATAAGATATGAGACAGTATCAATCCATAAAGGTTTAATCATTAAATATCCCTAGTCGTAGTATTATCAGACTGGACATCGATAATGCGGAATAGACTAGTATTGAACTTGTGCATGTTATGGAAGCGTAACGACATAGTTCTCATATATTTAAGTATTGGATACTTATGCAAGTGTGATAGGAGGTTGTGTTTACCGATGGTACGGAAACAGCTTCGCTCTGGATAGACCCGCAGAATCTCACTGGTAGTATGACTATGTGTCTATGGGAGTCCGCATCAGGGTAAATGTATTTGGTCTTAACCTGAGACTTACATCGCTAGTACTTGCGACAATCAATACGCTTTGGTTTTGGTCATCCATGACTTTTTCAGGTTCTGTGTACGCCTCTTCTGGCTTTATTGAGAATCGTAGTGTATTGGATGTGATGTCAAGATGGAAGTATCACTTCAGTCATATGGAGATGATGATCACGCAGGGATACATAATTGGTTCTCTATTTTGTTGCAACCATCGGGATAATATGACTTGGTCATGATTATCCGATTAAAGAGACTAGTTGCTTGTAATCCGATATATGCTTCGTACGGGGCATACACTATTCCAGCCCCAGGCCTTGCATGTGACATCCGATACCGGATCGCTATATGCAATACTACGTATACTACGCCTGACAAAGATCGTATATTCCATTAAGAATATTTCTGGAGAATTGGGTAGGCACGGTGCTTTGCTAGAAGCCAACCATGTCTCGTAAATCGGTAAAAATGTAGTATGAGGTACGTACGTGTTCAGATAGTCCGACGACCGGATTTACTGCCAACATATCCAGGAATGTCTTGGGTCGCTTCCCGAAGATTCACCGATGACGTATGATTCGAACATAATTAATCTTGGATTAATTACGGAGATATTTTATCTGGGATAAAATACCATTTGAAGAGAGAGAAACGGTTAATTTGGAATTAATCGATAAAATAATATATATTCGATATATTAAATGAAATTAGATTTCGACGCGGAATTAAAATTAGATTTTAATTCGGGCTAACGAATTAATTTAGAGTTAATTCGCTAGTGATGTGAATAGTAATTTTGCTTGGCACAATTATTTAATTAAATTTGATTTAATTACGTCGCAACGGAAAATTCGTTAATTCAGAATTAACGAACCCGAGCCCGAGATGTATTTCCGAGGCCACTTCGATTTCGAATCAAGTGCGGTTACAAGTCACATCGCTCGTCACATCGCACGTCATTCAAGTGATAGATGTCAATTCACTTTTTAGTGATTGACATGCAGTCACTATTCATGAAATAAGTGGTTGTGAGGCTTTAATGAAAATTTTGGCTCCAAATTTTTGGTTTGACTTTTTGAAAGATATACCAAAATTTGGTAACGGATTTTCATTATTGTTTTTAGAAAAAAAATATCAAAAACAAAGAAATCTCTCTCTCTCTCTTGGCTAAAACCGTGAGCCTCTTTGAAGAACAAAGGGAATTGTTTTCTTTTCTTCACTTGCTAGCACACTTCAAGAATCATCACAAGGTGATAGGGAAACCAACCTTGGAGCTTGGAATCAAAAGGACAAAGCTTGGAGCTTGGATATTCACATTGGCCGAAAATCAACAAAGGATCTTGGAGTTCACTTTCTTCTCAACACATCTCAAATCCGTTCAATGTAAGTGTGTTTCCGCCTCACTTCTTTGAGTATTCATTCTTTTCATTGCTTATATAAGATCTTAGGACTATAGTAGAAACCAACAATGGTATCATTGAGCCTAGTTTGAGCATGAAAAATGTTAGGGTTCATATGCTTAAAATTTGGGTAAAAATGATTTGAGCACGATTTGATGAAATTGTTTGATTAAGTATGCTTGAATGATGATAACATAGTGTTATGCATGATCAATTTCATGAAAAATGAATTGGATAATTTTTCCCCAAATTAGATGGCTTGGCCGAATGCATGTAGTACCCTAAGTCATGATATTTTTTGTTCTTTAATAATTGGATGAGTTTAAAGACTAGGGATAATGTTGATTTGTAATTCAATCGGATTGAAAACGAAATCGAATTAAAAACCATATGAATGCCGTGAGCTTTGAGCATGTAATGAGATGATTTTTTGAATCAATTATGTTGGACATGTGTTGATGATGAAAATCATGATTAATGGATTAGATTAGTATTTTGGAAATGTTAATTTAAAAGATTAATCATGGCTAAACACTTTGATTTATTAAATTATAAATTTTGGAAAATTAGAATTTAATAAATTGGGCTTGATTTTTAATTGGGCTTATAATTGTTGTATTTGGGCATAGTGGGCTTGGTTGGGCCAAGTTGGTTTAGGCCAATTGGATTGGATCCAAATTGGGCCTAAATCATTCCATTAAGTCCAAATATAACAAATGGGCTTTAAAGTTTAATTGGGCCTAATGGGCCGAAATTGGTTTCTTGGCAAATAAGGGTGATTCCTTAATTGGGCTTTGGTATTTGGGTTTGACCCATATTGACCAAAGTCCATGCCTTATGAAATCAATTGAAAGCCTAATGGACTTTAATTAAACACATTGGATGTTAATTGGGCTTTGAGACCCGTTTAGATTAGATTTGGAATCTAAGTCGTTAAAGCGCATTAAAAAGTGTAGATATTTAATTTGGAATTAAAAAATGAATTAGTATTGAATACGAATTAAATTAGATTTAAGAGTAGTTCGATATAATTCAAGAATTCGTACTTCGAGTACTTATTAACAAACGAGTTGGACTCGCGCAAAATCAAATCGTTGTTTGAACATTGGATGATCACTTAATTCAAAGATTAATTAATTGGATTAGATTGATTGAATAACATGCTATGATGAATACATGGATGTGTTGAATGAATAACATATATCGGATGGATATTAGAAGGGAATGGCAATTTTGGAAATTATTGTAAATTTAGAATTTATTAAATTGGACATGCGTGTCCAGCCTTATCTCTCTTGATTCTTTGTATTCTCTTCTCCTCACCTAATCCCCCTCAATGTTAATGAGGTTTCTCTTATTGTATTATGTAATTGGGTAGAAGTAGAATAGTGCTAGCCGGGGAGAGGAAAAGAAGTGATTCGTTCTAGGAACAATCTGTGAGATATCCATCCGCATATCGTTATTAATTTATTTTCGCGCCTTATTATGCTTTTAGAATGCATGCTTAAGGGTGTATGATGAGACCTAACAAAGATAATAAATTGGTTGCCAATTTACGCGAAAAACCCTCAAAAATATTAAGCGTTTTCCTTCCATTGAGTGATTCTTACTCAAGATCCAATTTGGCACTGGTTTGTTGGCCAAAGTCAAGACCTTTGTCCATCGCAGATGTGTTTGAATCATGAAGGCTTTGTTCCATATCGGTGTCTTGTCCAAGTTGTGATTTGTTGGCCAAAGTCAAGATCACTTCTTGTCCATCGACATCGATTACGAAGCTTTCCAAAGTCAATGGGTTCCGCTTAACTGGAATCATTAAGCTTGTTGTGCCAAAGCCAAGGCTTAGTTGATTCAGAGGAAAAAGGTTAGGAAAATATATTGGGCATATTATTGTATATATGTTTCGGACTTGGAGGTCCACCTACCGGATCTAGGAATTGGATGAGATCCAATTGATCTTAGAGATCTACCTAGTTAAATATCATACAGCTTGTTGGCCAAAGTCAAGGTTGTGTGTTATTTAACGGGATCCTAGCCCACTAGGAAACTAGGTTTCCCGAGTACTCAACAGAGGGTTAGAGGCTCCCGAAAAATAGTGGGAGGCTAGTATTGAATTTGCAATTTCGTTCAAATACTTAGCTTTACGCGCTTTCAAATTATTTCGTCAATTATTTTATTAGTTGGACTAAATACAATTATTTTTCTTGTAACAGTTAGACTGTACCCAAACATCATTAATCGAATAGTTGGACTATTGCGGTTAAGATGACTGGAAAGTTAAGCATTAGGGATATTGTCATGGGCGACAACGTCTTTAATGGCAGAAACTTTCAAGACTGGGATATGAATCTCAGAATTGTTTTGGGATCCGAGAAGTTACTCTATACTATAGAGCGACCTCTTGGGCCTAAGCCTCGACCTGATCAGTTGCTTGAGCTAGAGCTTTGGAAGACTCATAGCGATGATAATGCGACTGCTCGATCGGTAATGCTTGCCGCTATGACTCTGCAATTCCGTCGTCAAAACAAGGGGTTGGATCCCTATGAGATGATGGCGAAGTTGCATGATCTCCACCGATCTAACCTTAGATCGCAATGATATGAGTTGCAGAAGAAGCTCTTCCGGGCTCGAATGTCAGAGGGTACGTCTGTTGAGCATCATGTCTCAGAGATGATTGCTGATATTGAGCAGCTCAGACAGATGGGCATAGTCTTCGAGGCTGAGACTTCAGTAGATTTGATCCTACAGTCTCTCTCCGACACTTGGAGTGGGTTCATTATGAACTACAACATGTTGAACCAAGACCAAACTCTTGGATAGTTGATGTCCACTCTGCGTGAGGCAGAAAAGGAGCTCCTTAAGGGCAAGAAGCGCGAGGCGCACTATGCTTCAACATCTCAGACTCCGAGGGCTTGGCCCAAGGCGATTGGAGGTGTTAAGAAGAAGAAGCATAAGAAGAAGGGCAAGGCCAAATCGTCAAAGGGTTCTAGGAAACCCAAGGACAAATCCCAAGATGTATGCTTGCAGTGCGGGAAGCGGGGTCACTGGAAGCGTGACTACCGTGAGTACAAGGCACACATGAAGGAGATTAAAGCGGGCAGGCACCGGCTACATGTATGTTTGTTATAGAAATAAACATGTCTACTTCTAGTTTTAAAAATTGGATTTTTGATTCTGGTTGTGGTACTCATATATGTACTGATGTGCAGGATCTACGGATTAGCAGGAGACTGGCCTCATGAGAGATTGACCTCCGTGTTGGAAATGGGACGCGAGTTGCCATTTTGGCCATGGGCACTTATGTTTTGGAACTGCCTCCGGGGCATGTACTTGAACTTATAAACTGTTATTTTGTACCTAGTTTGACTAGGAATATAATTTCTGTATCTATGTTAACCCAATGTGGGTATACTTTTGTATTTAGAAACACCGGGTGTTTTATGTATAAAAATGATATGGAAATTTACACAGCTGATGCAAATAATGGTATTTATATTTTGAATATAAATCAATCTCAAACATATAATGTAACAAACAAAAGGCTTAAAGTAAGTAACAAAGATGAAACTATATGTGGCATTGTCGTCTGGGACACATAAACAAGACACGTATATCCACACTTTCGAAGAGTGGGTACTTGGACAGATTTGATCCAAATTCATATGACGTCTGCGAATCTTGTTTATTAGGCAAAATGCCTAAATCACCTTTTAGCGGTAAAGGTGTACGTGCCACCGAACTGTTAGCCCTTGTTCATAGTGACGTTTGTGGGCCCATGTCTAGCCAGGCTAGAGGTGGATATGAATACTTCGTAACCTTTACGGATGATGTATCGCGTTATGGTTATGTGTATCTTATGAGACACAAGTCGGAAACTTTTGAGATATTCAAAGAGTTTGACACGAAGTAGAAAAACAGACTGGCAAAAGTATTAAGACATTACGGTCGGACCGTGATGGCGAATACTTAAGCAATGAGTTTCTTGATTACTTGAAAGAATATGGCATTCTTTCACAGTGGACTCCTCCCGGAACACAGTAATTAAATGGTGTGTCCGAACGGAGAAACCGAACTTTGTTATACATGGTAAGGTCTATGATGAGTCGCACAGAGCTACCTATTTCCTTCTAGGGATATGCATTGAACAGTGCAATACTTATTTTGAATAAGGTTCCGTCAAAGTCTTTTCAACAGACTCTGTATGAAATATGGACAGGAAAGAAACCGAGTTTCTCATTCCTGAAGATTTGGGGTTGCTAATCGGATAAATGCCTATTTGTAGGATATCCTAGGGAAACCAAAGGATATTACTTCTATCACCCACAAGAGAAAAAAGTATTTGTTTCTCAACATGCGGTTTTCCTTGAGAAGGAATTCCTAAATGCAGTAATAAGTGGGAGGAAAGTAGAACTCGATGAAAATCGGAGTGATACTGTTATGGCACAGAATCCTTAACGAAACATGAATAATCCATCAGGGATGAGACTGTACCACAATCTTCGAATACACAAGGACCGCGTAGGTCGGAGAGAGAGTCAGAAAACAACCTGAGAGGTATGGGTTTCTGATCTCACCTCATATGGATATTAATCTTATTGAGGAAGATGAGCCGGCTACGTATGAGGAAGCGATACAAGGTATCGACTCCGGTTTATGGCAAGATGCCATGAATTCCGAAATGGATTCCATGTACAACAACCAAGTTTGGACACTGTTGATGCACCAGAAGGCGTAAAGCCTATTGGATGCAAATGGGTCTTCAAGAGGAAGACTGACATGGATGGCAACGTACAAACGTACAAAGCTAGGCTTGTAGCGAAAGGGTATCGTCAACGACATGGTGTCGATTACGATGAAACTTTTTCACCCGTTGCCATGATTAAATCCATTTGGATAATGCTTGCTATTGCTGCATATTTCGATTATGAGATATGGAAGATGGACGTCAAAACTGCTTTCCTTAACGGAAACCTGTTGGAGGATGTTTATATGCAACAGCTTGACGGTTTTGTCGTACCAAGACTTGCAAACAAGGTTTGTAAGTTAAATCGATCCATTTATGGATTGAAGCAAACATCGCATTCTTGGAACCAACGTTTTGATGAGATCATAAAAGAATATGATTTCGTTCAAAACGAGGATGATCCTTGTGTATATAGGAAGGTTAGTGGGAGTGCACTAACATTCATTGTCCTTTACGTTGATGATGTATTGCTTATTGGCAATGACATTCCCATGTTAACATCGGTGAAAGCTTGGCTTTCATTAAAATTCTCCATGAAAGATCTGGAGAAGCAGCCTTTATTCTAGGAATAAAGATCTACCGGGATAGATCTAGAAAGCTGTTTGGACTCTCCAGAGCAATATTGACTGTAAGATAATCATCCGTTGACTATCATATGGATCAGTCCAAGAGGGGACTATTGCCAGTGTCACATGGCGTCACTCTATCTAAGGACATGTGTCCTAAAACTCAGGATGAGAGAGACAACATGAGTCAGATACTGTTCGCCTCGACAGTCGGATCGATCATGTATGCCATGATATGTACGCGACCTGATGTCTCATATGCTTTGAGCATGTGTAGTCGCTATCAGGCCGATCCAGGTGATAGTCACTGGATGGCGGTTAAGAATATCCTTAAGTATCTTAGACAAACTAAAGATGCTTTCTTAATCTATGGAGATGGAGAACTTGAGGTAACTGGGTTTACCGATGCAAGTTTCAAAATCGATAAAGACGACTGTAAGTCGCAATCTGGGTACATATTTTGTTTGAATAACGGAGCAGTAAGCTGAAATCTTCCAAGCAAGAGACTGTTGCCATTCTACAACTGAAGCGGAGTACATTGCTGCAGCTGAAGCAGCAAAATAGGCAGTTTAGATCCGAAAATTCCTAATTGGATTAGGAGTAGTTCCGTTAGCAGCTGAGCCTTGTCCATTGTATTGTGACAATAACGGGGCTATAGCGCAGGCTAAGAAACCGTGGTCTCATCAACGATCCAAGCATATTCTTCCTCGTTTCCATCTGATTCGAGATCATACATCATGGTGATGTGAAGATCGAGAAGGTCGCATTAGAGGACAACATTGCAGATCCGCTGACGAAAGCTATTCCTTAGCAAAAGTTTGAGCGACATGTACATAGTTCAGGTATTAGATGCTTGAGTGACTAGCTATAGGCCAAGTGGGAGATTGTTAGACAATTATGACCCATAGCGTCACTATTTGTAAAAGACATTGTGGTTTTTGTACAAATTAATTATGTAGCAATGAAATTTGGATTTTATCATTTTTTAATTTGATTACTTAATATATATAAATGATAAAAGTCCATATGATTAGTTCCGGATTATAAGATATGAGACAGTATCAATCCATAAAGGTTTAATAATTAAATATCCCTAGTCGTAGTATTATCGAGACTGGACATCGATAATGCGGAATATACTAGTATTGCACTTATGCGTGTTATGGAAGCGTAACATCATAGTTCTCATTTATTTAAGTATTGGATACTTATGCAAGTGTGATAGGAGGTTGTGTTTACCGATGGTACGGAAACAGCTTCGTTCTGGATAGATCCCGCGGAATCCCATTGGTAGTATGACTATGTGTCTATGAGAGTCTTCATCAGGGTATGTGTATTTGGTCTTAACTTGAGAGTTACATCGCTAGTACTTGCGACAATCAATACGCTTTGGTTTTGGTCGTCCATGACTTTAACAGGTTCTGTGTACGCCTCTTCTAGGTTTATTGAGAATCGTAGTGTATTGGGTGTGATGTCAAGATGGAAGTATCACTTTAGTCATATGGAGATGATGATCACGCATGAATACAGAACTTGTTCTCTATTGTGTTGCAACCATCTTGATAATATGACTTGGTATGATTATTATCCGATTAAAGAGACTAGTTGTTTGTAATCCGATATATGCTTCGTACGGGGCAGACACTATTACACCCCAGCCCCAGGCCTTGCATGTGACATCCGATACTGGATCGCTATACGCAATACTACGTATACTACGCCTGACAAAGATCGTATATTCCATTAAGAATATTTCTGGAGAATTGGGTAGGCACGGTGCTTTGCTAGAAGCCAACCATGTCTCGTAAATCGGTAAAAATGTAGTACGAGGTACGTACGTGTTCGGATAGTCCGACGACCGAATTTACTGCCAACATATCCAGGGATCTCTTGGGTCGCTTCCCGAAGATTCACCGATGATGTATGATTCGAACATAATTAATCTTGGATTAATTACAGAGATATTTTATCTGGGATAAAATACTATTTGAAGAGAGAGAAACGATTAATTTGGAATTAATCGATAAAATAATATATATTCGATATATTAAATGAAATTAGATTTCGACGCAGAATTAAAATTAGATTTTAATTCGGGCTAATGAATTAATTTAGAGTTAATTCGCTAGCGATGTGAATAGTAATTTTACTTGGCATAATTATTTAATTAAATTTGATTTAATTACGTCGTAACGGAAAATTCGTTAATTCGGAATTAACGAACCCGAGCCCAGGATGTGTTTGCGAGGCCACTTCGATTTTGAATCAAGTGCGGCCACAAGTCACATCGCTCGTCACATTGCACGTCATTCAAGTGATAGATGTCAACTCACTTTTTGGTGATTGACATGCAGTCATTATTCATGAAAGAAGTGGTTGTGAGGCTTTAATGCAAATTTTGTCTCCAAATTTTTGGTTTGACTTTTTGAAAGATATACCAAAATTTGGTAAAGGATTTTCATTATTGTTTTTAGAAAACAAATACCAAAAACAAAGAAATCTCTCTCTCCCTCTTGGCTAAAACCGTGAGCCTCCTTGAAGAACAAAGGAAATTGTTTTCTTTTCTTCACTTGCTAGCACACTTCAAGAATCATCACAAGGTGATAGGGAAACCAACCTTGGAGCTTGGAATCAAAAGGACAAAGCTTGGAGCTTGGATATTCACCTTGGCCGAAAATCAACAAAGGATCTTGGAGTTCACTTTCTTCTCAACACATCTCAAATCCGTTCAATGTAAGTGTGTTTCTGCCTCACTTCGTTGAGTATTCATTCTTTTCATTGCTTATATAAGATCTTGGGACTATAGTAGAAACCAACACAATGGACTTCGAGGGTCTTAACATGGACATACCTTCCTCCATAACCCACGCTAAGTTCGACCGACTAAGGGAGAAATTCAGCATACCTGAGAGGATTAGCCTATACTTACCCCATGAAGGTGATATGGCCAACATACCTGCGGGCTATGCGGTTGTATTTTTCTTGGCCTTCTTTGACATGGGTCTGAGGTTGCCCATTCAAAGTTACTTCACAAAAATGCTAGCTGCAATGAACCTGGCCCTATGCCAGCTTAACTTGAATGGGTGGAAAATGTTAATTGATCTTTGTGTCATTTGGAGGTGGGCCGTCGGTTTTAGAGCTAAAGAGGCTCTACCGACTAAATTTCAACCCAATCAACTTATGATGAGGCAATCACTTGATCTCCTATCTCTCGACCATCAATAAAATTTTTAAGGACAGATGGTTATGGGTCATGTGCTTTTGGGGGTAAGAGCATGGATATGAAAATGATCATATCATCGTTCCAAACGTTTTTCAAATCACTGGTAACTTACCGACCTTTGTACTTTATGTAATTATGATTTTTAACATTTACTAACTTCCTTGTACCCTTTGTAGCTTATTGGGGTGACCATCCCAAGATACACCATCATATTAGGGCGCGAATACAATAGGCATCCTAAAATGAGGGTTATTATAGGGACATCATCAACTCTTCTTCACTCGCTGATGCGGGTCTCATACCAAGCACACCTCCACCAGTTGGTAAAAATCCCGGTAGATAATGACTAACTGATTTCTTTCTTGCTTGTTTTGCTGTTATACTTTTGTTTTATACTTTTATCTGACCTGAACATGCATATATGGCTTCTAAACTTTGTTTTTTCTTGATACATCAATGTTTGGAAAAAGTACCAACCCCTTTCAAGTTTCCAGGTTGGCCAAACGACTGGCCCAAGGTGGGCCAAGTGATAGACGATCGAGGCTGACCACCCCAATAGCCTCATCCCAGAGAGACAAAAAGCATCGAGGCAGACCCCGACCCTTCCTACCCAAACCATCAACACACCACCACCAAGACAACCCCAAATTCCTTATGCCCAAGCCACCAAAACACAAGCTCAACCACTAAGACCTTAAAAAGGACACCTTTATCATATCAGAGGCGAGGCCCTTGAATAAATTCCTAAAGAGATCACCCTGAGAAAGACCAGCGCCTCTCGTGGGAAAGACCCGATGACCCCCACCCCTGCCCATACTTTGGGGGTGGATGATATCACTGAAAATGCAAGGGATGACATGGGTCACCTTGTCCCGACCTTCATTTATGTAGCCCAGCAGGTGACTCTAGAGCGAGCCTGCGCTTTCAAGAACATCTCTTCTGAGGAGGGCATCTAGAAGATGCGCTGCCTCTAAGCGAAGGTAATACTCACAACTCAGTCCGTCTAATTTTACTATCTTCATGTAAAAACTGACATGATTCTTCTTATATGTAGTTGATATACCTGCTGGCCACAAATATAGATATGTTGATGTAGGCACTGTATTTTTGCATATAAGTCCCGATGATGAGTCTCGTACAGAGGCACTACTCTTTAGATTGCGGAAGTCGCGGGAAATGAATGTCAGAAGGGGAAATTCAGAATAAGTATGTCATTAGATTCAATTCACATGTTCACTGCTTTCGCGTTCGTACTGCATTCGTGAGCACGTTCGAATGTCAAGCAGATTGCGAGCGTTTGTGTAGCGTTCGAATAGGCGTTCGAACGGTGTCGGTACTTCTGGTTTTGCTGCTAGCCTCACGCCCAAGCCCAATTAGCCCACCAAAACCCATCCAAAAAATAATCAAAATATTTAAAATGCATATCACAAATTAAATCAAATTAAACTAAATTAATTAGATCAAATCACTTCCTAATCTAATCAAATATATCATATTCCTAATCAAGACAAATCACATTCCCTAATTAAAAGATACAAATCAAATCATATCAAATCCCTTCCCGAATCAAGCACCAATCAAGATATTCACTCCCTAAATTAAACCCATCTTTTCCTTTAATAAACCAACCAAAACACTTCCTTTTTTTTGAGGATTCCCTTCCTTACCCAGAAACCCTAGAAACCATTATAAAAAGAAGCCTAAACCAACCTTAGAACCCATAGCTCATTATCACAAAACACAAAAGAAATAAGCTCACATTCACGCCTAAAGCAAAAAAAAAAAAAAAAAAAAAAAAACTGCCCCCATTGCCGTCCAACAACACACCCCTCACTGCACGCATATTCCCTCACCGAAATCCCTCCTTAACAGCAAACATCATCACTGAAACAGTCCCTGTAAACACTGAAAATCACAGCCCAAGACAGTCCCTGTAAACACCGAAAATCCCAGCCCAAAACAGTCCCTGCAACCGCTGAAAATCACCTCAACAAACTGCACTGAAAACAACCCAAAAACTTCCCAAATTACCGCCTAAAACATCATCCCCAATACCCCTTAAAAATGCAAAAAACAATCCCTTATTTACCGTAAAACAGTGACCAGAAAAGACAGCAAACAGCAGCAAAAATGAGGAAACGACAACTCAAAATAGCGAAGCAGCGAACAAAAGCAGTGGACCAGTGAACCAGAGGAATTACGGAGCATCAACCCTTCTGACGGCCGTGTAACGCCCTTTCGAGAGATGACCTAAGAGGTTAGACCTTAGGGCACCCTTCTTATTTTTTCTCATCTTTTTTTTGTTATTTATTAGAATTCCTTCGCATGAGAGTCGTTTGTTGATACATGTTATGGTCCTTGAATGAATGGAATATGTGTTCTCTCTTGTGGTATTTCGGATGGAAACCCATACGTAAATTCCGTAGCCGAATCTGAATAGATGGTATTGCGGTTTGTACTCGGGATACAATGCCATGTACCACTTGAGGGATTCACACATTTCGTTTCATCCAACCTTGTATTCGAGCATGATTGGGTTGCTAGTATGTTATTTATTTTTTAAGCATGATTTAGTCGTTAGTATGTTATTACTTTCTGCATGTTACTTATTTATGCATGATGATATAGTGCGCATGGGCAAATCAAGTTGGATTAAAGGTCCTCCATTTTGAGGGATAAAAAGCCTAAGGGCTACCTTTGCCAAGCCTTTTTTCCGCGCCGGACGAAGTATGTTTGATTGAATGTGAGATATGTTTAATCGGGCATACGAGGTCCTATATTATTGTTGTCTTTATTTTATATGCATTGTAATATAATGCGCATGGGCTAACTAGGGTGGATTAAAGGTCCTCTATTCGAGGGAAATGCCCGAAGGCTACCTTTACCACGATGTTTTGCCGCGCCTTTTATTAGGTCATTTACCCTTTGCATATCATTACTTTATTTACGCATGCATTGTATTCTTGTGCGCATGGGCTAACTAGGGTGGATTAAAGGTGCTATATTCGAGGGAAATGCCTAAAGGTTACCTTTTCCATGATGTTTTGCCGCGCCAGACGAGGTGCACCCGATTGAATGTGAAATGTGTTCCATCGGGCACACGAGGTCTTACATTGTGTATTTGTTTATCCATATATGTGTTTGTGTCATTTCAGATGCCATTTTATCAATCTCATTCGAACGCGTTTCCAAACGCTACACGAACGTATGCATCATGCCTCATTCTGTTCGAACGCATTTACGAACGCTACACGAACGTATGCATTCTGTCTTATTTCCCTTCGAACGCACCTCAGAACGCAACACGAACGTATGCATTCTATCTTATTTCCGTTCGAATGTGCCTCAGAACGTTACTCGAACGCTTGCATTATGTTTACCATTCGAACGTGTTTACAAATGCTACTCGAACACGCATGCATTTTATTATATCATGCATCAGGTCTCATCCCGTTCGAATGCGTTATCAAACACTATATGAACGCGGACATTATATTTATCTTTCGAACGCGTTATCAAACGTTACTCGAACGCTTGCATTATGTTTACCATTCGAACGTGTTTACGAATGCTACTCGAACACGCATGCATTTTATTATATCATGCATCAGGTCTCATCCCGTTCGAATGCGTTATCAAACACTATATGAACGCGGACATTATATTTATCTTTCGAACGCGTTATCAAACGCTACTCGAACACTTGCATTCTGTTTACCATTCGAACGTGTTTACGAACGCTACATGAACGTGCACACACTGGACAGATTCCTTCATCATGTTTCATGGATGTTTGTTCCCTTAGTCATTCTCTTCCCCATCATATGCTTAGTTAGCTCTCTTCAAATTTTATGCCTTTACTGTTATTGTTTAATTATATTTTCCGCATTTATTCGATATGCTCATGAGATTGTGTGCTCGCTTTTATTATCAATGCCTTTATAGTTGTTATTAGTTACATTATTACACTTTATTGCTTAATACGTTCATGAATTATGTATTTTGCCTTCATTTCTTTCATTTACGATTATGAGTGTGCAAACTTACATGTTGCTTAAATTATCTGGAAACATATGTTGCATGAGATTTTGTTGTACTATTGCATAAATACTTTCTTTACAAGTGGCATAAGTAAGGGACCATTCTGAACCCAACGATTTGAGGTCTTCCTTTATGAGGGGTGAGTGCGGCCTTAAATCATTTTCCCGGTTCACACCGGGTGGCGACTCTATTTTTATTTCTCCGGTTTAGTTCCCCCGCGGGCTATTCCGTACTCCCAACCGGGCTGCGAGCCCAGAACAGCATCGCCGATTTCTGTGTCCTACAGTCTGGCGACTCCACTAGTGATAGAGAATTGGCCCCGAAATAATGTCTTGTAGTGATTGTGATTTGTGATTTAGGTAATTGTGTCTATCGCGGGTTGAAGGGGTTTAATCAAAGACATTATTAGAGCTAAGTAATGGTTTGGTGTCTTTCTTCATTCACTACATTTCTATAAGGAAAAACTGAAGGCACCTAAATAATCATTACTCGTAGCTTACTGTGATGGACTAATTTGGAGGACTCGTTGTTTATTCCTGTCACCAAGCGATAAGAGCCTAAGAGGCTTGGGTATTTAAGAGAGTTCGCTCCACCCTCCCTCTGGGAATCTACAACGGGAAATCCATTTGACAGTCAGTCACGTATCATAACTCGTTGGCACGTACCGTAAGGTATAAAAAAGGTGCGCTCACTTGGTCGCTTGAACCCTTGAGTGAGGAGACCTAGTTGTGGGCAATCCTTCGCCAACGAAAGCCTTTGTCTACACTCCCGCAAACCCACACGTAGACCATAGTTGTATGACCAATAGAAACTACTTCCTTGTGCTTTTGTTTAGGGACCATCATCATTTGGATTCAGTTGGACTTCTTGTCAGAAATGTGAACTTGTTGGGCCATTTAAACTGGGATGAGTTCGTATCTTATGACAATTGGGCTAAAAGTTTCTAAAATGCCGATGGGCCATCCTGTGTTTGGGCCCCTTATCATTTGAAGTTGTTTAGCCATGTTATCGCAAAGTTGTAAACCTGTTGGGCCTTTTCAACTGGGACAAGTTTGCACCTTGTAATAATGTGATTGAAGCTTTAAAATGACAAGAGGCCGACTTATATATTCCATGCATTGCACGCATACATGCTGACTGGGAATTTTAAAAGACACCATAGATTCTCGTTGGGTTAGGAAAGAGGGAAGACTTATCAAAACGCCAGTAGCGAACATGAGTGAATCAGAGAACGAGGTATCCCGTATGGATCAGTTAGAGATCAATCTCACCAAGGTTACTAAACAGTTGCAAGCCTTGACTACTGCTATGGCCAATATGGCTATGCCCCGTGCTGGGGGAAACTCTGAGAATGAGGGGCGTGAAGACCCTCCGACTAGATTAAATGATGATATCCCGGGTTTTGATGATGATATGGCTGAATATGCTGCGGGGAAAATGGCAGGGTCTCAAACTGAACTGCAGAAACTCCGAGATCAGGTAGAGTTGGTTACCCATAAGATTAGGGGCAAGCACGAAGACCTGTTGGATTATGAGGCAATGACGTTTGAGGAACAGTTGCCAGCTTAGTTTAAAATACCGGATATTGCCAAGTTTAATGGGAACGGGGACCCAAGGGTCCATCTCCGACAGTATGTTTCAGTTATGAGTTCAGTGGGTCTTTCCAAGAGGCAGGTCTAGAAAATGTTTGGGATGTCGCTCGAGGGGGCACCCGTAGTATGGTATTACAGCCTGGAGAGGAAGATCAATGAGGATTGGAGGGAATTGGTGGAGGCCTTCTTGAAACAGTATGTTACAGATCTAGAGAACGACTTGTCACTCCGGGACTTAGAAAATACCAAGCAGAAGCCAGAAGAAAGCTTCAAGGAATATGTGGATCGCTGGAGAAGCCAGCTTCTGAAGATGCAGACTCGGCCTTTGGAGAAGGACCAGATAAATATGATTATCAAGGGTACTAAGCCCTCAATTTATGGCAAGCTGAGGAGGATGTGTTGGAATTCTCTAAGGTCCCAAGGATCATTATCAAGCATTGAAAATACATGTGAATACAATCAACGGAATTACGGAATACTCACATCGAGCGGTTGAGACGATACAGTGACAATAAAAATTATTTCTCCCTTCCATGGTGCTCCAAGGCTCACGGCAGTGAGGTGAAAACAGTCCACTGTTTTGGCTCTCCAAAATCGGTCCAAGCTCCAAGCTTCTCGAATGGTATTCCAAGCCCACAGGTGAGTTTACCTATCACCTTCGCAAGGCTCAAATGGTGTGCTAGAACTTCTTGATTTTTGCCACAAAAACCAAGCTTTGTTCCTCTATCATTCACGCCTAAACTGCAGTGAAAAGAAGAAGAAGAATGCCCAAGGGCGTGAGAGAGAGAGAAGATTTGAGAGAGATGGAAAATGTGTATATTATTATTGATTTCTAAAATCAATTAACATATACCAATTTTTGATTTTCAAAAAGTCAAAAGGTACAAGCCATTAAAGCTTTTCCATCTACTCACACCAATCACAAGTGACATGTTGTCAAGTCACTCAAAGTGACTAGACATCACATCACATCATCACATCACTCAAAGTGACAAGTGATTTGACGCTGACGCGACCAATGATTTGACGCTTGATGTGACTTGTGTGCCGCACTCGAATTCGAAATGCGAATGCGCTTGCAAACAATCCCGGGCTTGGGTTCGCTAATTCCAAATTAACAATTTTCCATTGCGAGGTAATTAAATCTAATTTATTAAATAATCATGCGAATCATGATTACTATTCATGTCGCTAACGAATTAATTCTAAATTAACTCGTTCGCCCGAATTAAAATCCGATTTTAATTCCGCGTCGAAATCCAATTTCGTATAATATATCAAATATATTATTTTATCGATTAATTCCAAATTAATCGTTATCTCTCTTTAATTGATATTTTATCCCAGATAAAATATCTTCGTAATTAATCCCAGATTAATTTTCTCTCCCTTCTAATTAATCCTAGATTAATTAAAGTGCGAGTCATACGTCATCGGTGAATCTTCGGGAAGCGACCCATGAGATCCCCGGATATGTTGGTAGTAAATTCGGTCGTTGGACTATCCGAACACGTACGTACCTAGTACTACGTTTGTACCGATTTACAAGACAAGGTTGGCTTCTAGCAAAGCGCCATGCCTACCCAATTCTCCAGAAATATCCTTACAGGAATAAGCGATCTATATCAGGCGTAGTATACGTAGTATTGTGTATGTCGATCCAATATCGGATATCATGTGCTAAGCCTGGGGTTGGAATTGTGTCTGCCCCGTACGAAGCACATGTCGGATGTCTGGTAACTAGTTTCTATAATCGGATATACATGACCTTGTCATAATATCCCGATAGCTGCAACATTTAAGAGAACCAGTCCCGTATCCTACGTGACCATCATCTCCACTATGACTAGAGTGATACTACCGTATTGACATCACACCCAACACACTACGATTCTCGATATACCTAGAAGAGGCGTACACAGAAACCGGTTAAAGCCCTGGACGACCAAAACCAAAGTATATTGATTGTCTCAAATATTAGCGGTGCAAGTCTCAGGTTAAGATCAAATACACCTACCCTGATTTCGGACTTCCATTGACACATAGTCATACTACCAATGGAATTCCGAGGGGGTCTATCCAGAGCGAAGCTGTTTCCCGTACCATCGGTAAAACACAACCTCCTATTACACTTACATGAGTATCTTATACCCAAATATATGAGAACTATGTCGTTGTGCCTTCACAACGCGCACAAGTGTAATACTAGTCTTTTACGTATTTATCGATGTCCAATCTCGATAATAGTCTGACTAGGGATATTTAATGATTTATCCTTCGTGGACTGATACTGTCTCATATTATTCTCAATCCAGGAACAAATCATAGGGACCTCATATCATTTATATATCTAGGTGATCTAATCACAAATGATTAGATAGCAATCTCTTTTGTCACACAGTTAATTTGTACAACAACACCATGATCTGTACAAATAGTGACGCTATGGGTCATAATTGTCCAACAGGATGACCTCCATGATTGTGGATTTCCGTCAGCTGAGGGAAACTGTCATGGATATTGAAGAAGAGGAAGCCTCTTATATGGGTCATACCGTTTGTGACTTATAGTCGTTTTTATCGGTTTAGGAAACTTGCAGTAGTGATCCCAGTCACTTCAAGTTCTCCATCTCCATAGTTTAAGACAGCATCCTTAGTTCTCCAAGATACTAACAGATGTTCTTAACATCAATCCAATGACTATCACTTGGATTGTCCTGTTTGTGAATCCATATGATCAAAGCGTATGAGACACCAGGTCGCGTACATTTTTCAATGTACGAGTTCTCGGAGAGTTTCAACAACTTTAAATATTTCCCAGAAGATCTTATTCCTAGAATAAAGGTTGTTTCTCCCAAGAATTCTACGGAGAATTTTCTCGAAAGCCAAGCTGTCGCCGATTTTTTTTTATTGGAATATCATTTCCAAGAAATGACATATTATCATTATTTTATAGGATAGCCACTGTCAGTGCGCTCCCACTAACCCTCTTATATACACAAGAATCATTTCGTTTTGAATTAAATCATAAACCATTATGATTACATCAAAACGATAATTCCAAGAACCTATGATTGCTTTAATCCAAACATGGATCGAATAACCTGCAAACCTTGTTTGCTAGTTATGGAACGAAAAAACCGACAGGATGTTGTAAACATCCTCCAAAAGGTTTCCTTTTCAGGAAAAAGATTTTCCCGTTAAGCTGATATATTTCATAAATGAAACATGCAGCATTAGCAAGCATTATCCAAATGGATTTACCGTGGCAACAGGTAAAAGGTTGAATCGTAATCAACACAATGTTGATAACGATACCTTTCCGCTAAAAGCCTAGCTTTATACGTTGGTATGTTGCCATCCATGTATGTCTTCCTTGAAGACTTATATAGTACCAATGGGCACAATGCCTTGCGGTACATCAACTAGTATCCAAACTTGTTGATATACATGGAATCCATTTCGGATTCATGGCACTTTACCATAATAGGGAGTTGATACCTTGTATCACTTCCTCATACGTAGTCAGTTGGTATACCTCAAAAGATTGACATCTTTTATGAGGTGAGATCAGAAACCCATACCCCAGGTTGTTTTCTAACTCTCTCCGACCTACGCGGTTCTTGTGTATTCGAAGATTATTGGTAATAGTTTCATCCTTGATGAACTATTTATGTTCCATTAAGATTCGATGCCTAGGAATAGTATTACTCCGATTTTCATCGAGTTTTACTATCCTCCCACTTACCACTGCATATCGGTATTCTTCTTAGGAAAACCGCATGGCGAGCAACAATTAAATTGTTCTCTAGTGAGATGTATAAGTACAATACTTTGGTATCCCTAGGATAACCTACAATTGGCAGTTATCCAATTTGGGTTTTAGTTTGGTATCATCCAAACGTATGCCTAGCATACCCAAATATTTAGGAATGAGAAACCCGGTTTCTTTCCCGTTCATATCTAATATGAAATCTGTCTAACAGATTTTAATGGAACCTTATTCAAAATAAGTTCTGCAATGTTTAAAGCTTATCCGTTGAAGGAAATGGTAGCTCAGAGCGACTCATGATTAACCTTATCATGTCCAACAAAATTCGGTTACTCAGTTCGGACACACCGTTAAACTGACGTGTTCCGGGAGGAGTCCTCATTGAAAGAATACTATACTCTTTCAAGTATATAAGAAACTTATTGCTTAAGTATTTTCCATTACGGTCTTACCGTGACGGTATAATACTATAGCTGATCTGTTTGTCTATTTTCGTGTCGAAACTTAAAAGTTTCTGATTTGTGTTTCAATAAGAGACACATAACCATAACGCGATGCCACATCCGTAAAGGTCACGAAATATTCATATCCATATCTAGCCTAGCTAGACATGGGCCCACTTGCTTCACTGTGAACTAGGGCTAACAGATCGGTGGCTCTCACACTTTTACCAAGTAAATAGTGTTTCAGGAACTTTGCCCAATAAACTAGATTCCTAGACTTTATTTGATTAGAATCAAATGAGTCTGAGTACCCACTCTTCAAAAGTGTGGATATACGATTCTTGTTTTAGTTGTGTCCCAGACAACAATGCCACAATTGAGTTTCTTCTGATCAAATCAGTTTGAGCTATTTGTTTGTCATGTTTATGTTTGAGATTTATTTATATTCAAAATATAAATTATGTTATTCACATCTAATATGTTTATCTCAATATCATCTTTATATATTAAAACACTTTAGTGTTCTAGAATATAAAGGTTCACCCGCAGCGGGGTTAAACAATGATATAGAGATAATGTTTCTAGTCAAACTAGTTACGTTATAACAGTTTCCAAATTTAGGTACACACCCGAAGGTAGTTCCTAAACTTAGGTATCTACGATTAAAACAGCGACAGTTGTCCTGTTTCCAATTCGCAGATTACTCTCAATTGATGTCAGTATCATGCTCAAAGCAGATTCTGAACATCAATGTATATTAATATAACACACTAAGTATCAAAAATCCAATTTTAAATACTAGTAATGAACATAATCTTGACAAATATATTTGAAGTCAGAGCCTTGCCCGTCTTCAATTCCTTCATGTCTGCTTTGTTCAAACGGCAGTCACGCTTCCGCGATCCCGTTTGCCACAATTTAGGCAGACATTTTAGGATATGTCCTTTATCTTCCCAGAAGATTATAATGATATTGCCTTTGCCCTTTTTCACATTCCAGTAGCCTTTGGCTAAGCCTCGAGTTTCTAGAATATCGAAGTAAGGTGCGCCTTGCGCTACTTGCCTAATTGCAAACTTTGACTTTATCTCATTGAGAATAGTCATTAACTCTCCAAGAGTTAAGTATTGCAATTTAGTACTTCTAAGATTCTAAGGATAGATTCTTTGAAGATCCTTCAATTTCATTATCATACTTTAAAGATCTAATCCTTAGTTCTGATTTAGAAATTAAGGAGTCTACTGCGACAAGCTTAATGGATTAAGCACTTAAGTTATCATTACATAAATCTTCCAAAGATTATGCTCTACTATTTGCTTAACTCGGGGCTTAGGCCTAATATGTTATTTTATCAAATAAAGTAACTTATTAGTTTCCAGGACCATCCTGAAATTTAATTCCCAATTTGAAAAATTAAACCATTTAAATACATTTTCCATAGGATTATGTTTTAAATGTCAATCTTTCAATTATATCTTGATTTTAATAGTCTAACTATTTAATAAACGATTTAGGTACTATTTATTATAATGATTACAATAGTCCAACTATTTAATCAACTATAATTTAATTGTTTGAATATAGTCCAACTGTTGCCATAGCCTGAAAACGAGCAATTATTATGTAAAATGAAAAAGTAACTGTATAAAATAAAAAGTAAAAAAGGAAACTAAAACATAGACATATTAAATACCTCTTGAAGATCGTTTTACACACGACTTCCACTCTCCACCTTTATGGGAGGTTTTCCATATAATTGATATCTACAGCCGAATTTGAGAACTCAAATCAGCAGTCAGAAGCACTTGAAAATGGTGATTTGCGTTCTCAAATTCTATAAGAAAATGGTGATCAAAGACACATACTGCAAATATATGCTAGAAGTGAATTCTTGAGCAAATAAAAAGAAAAATATTACCGAAGTTGGTAAACAACGAAATGGAACCTCTAGCACAACAAACATCAAGCTGACTAAAAGGAGTAAAGACATCAAATTCAGCAATAATACGAAATCTAAATTGAATGGTTACTGAAGTTACACAGAGTAATAGCTGCTAAATTTTCAACTAAGTGAACTTCTATTCTTCATTGGTAACAATTCTAACTCTATTCTTCACATAAAAATGCGGCCAAACATGTCCAATCTTAGATATCTTGCTCTTTGAGCCAGTTACCAAGCTAGCTACATCAAACAGTACACATTGACACTCGTTCTATAACTTACAAAAATCAAAAGATTTATTATAATCATATATCTATATGGCAAAAGTTACCCCAATTAACGGAAGACCAAAGGCAGGCTCATCATTTTCTTACTTTCCTCCAACACGCAATGAACATAAAGATTTAGAGATGAATAAAGAATAAAAATCCAATCAATCAGCTTGATCAAGCTCTAGAATTAAACTCGAACATTTCTCATTTAACACAATGTGAAGTCCATCAAGTGCAATGCGAAACGAGTGAACGTAAATAAAGTTCCCTCAAATCTAAAATCACACAAAACCCACTAAAAAATCATCGATGATCCATCAAAATCCATCAAAATATCAACAAACAAATCACACCCACATGGAAAATTCACCTCAAATCAAAAAATAAAATCACACCCACATGCAAATAAAAACAATAAGAAATTAAATCCATCAAATGATCAACAAAGGGGAAAACGTACACAGTTCATAGAGCTTCAATGGAAATCGGTGCTCCTCTCTTGATGTTATCCACACTACAAGAAAATTGACAGCAATACCCAGTTACAAATCTCTCAACAAAATCAAAAACTCAAATTCCCACATCAAAAAATCTAATCTTGCAATGACGAAAATCAGAGTTGAAATGGGTTAGGGTTTCGTTTAGGAAAGCAAAGGCTTCAACGAGCCTATCACCGTCGATTTAAGAGTTGAAATAGGTTAGGATTTCGTTTTGATGAAGAAAAATGGAAGATTAGTGTTGACAAAAGAAAGTCACCCTAGAGCGAAATCGCCCTAGAACGAAGGAGTAAAGGATGAAGGCAGGAAAGGCGACGAATGGAAGAGCTCAGGACGACCGAAGCAGCGATCAGAACGAGAACACATAATGCAGTTGATCCCATGACTACGACAGTTGGACAGTTTTTCCTCCAAGATCAAGCAGTTGAGGCGCATAACTCAAAGTTGAAGACATGATCCAACGGTTACCACGATCTAGCGGTTGCAGGGAAGTTACAAGCTAAAAACCGTCCGAGCGGTTGGCAAAGTTCACTATAAAAAACTCACCGATATGAAGAGAGAAGCCCGATCAAATGAAGACTCAAACGAGCATATTTTTTATTTCTTAGTTTCATAACTCTTAGGACTGTAATTTGTGTGATTGCGCCCCTTGGAGGCTTATTCACTTAATCAAACACCTCTTGCTGGGACTTTGTCTCAGGAGGTTTGAACCTTACACGTTTTCTTCCTTCGCGCGTAGAAAATTGCGCAAACAGTTTTTGGCGACCACAGTGGGAGGATTGGTGTAAGTAGTGGAGATGCCTCCGAAAAGAAACACTCAAACTGGCTCAAATACGGAGGAGGGAGGACTGGAGCAAACCAACCAGCCCCACGTTCCAGCCATAGTGGGTCACTTCGAGGGTCTGGCGGACGCTAGTCGATACGAATCTATGCGAGAGCTCAGCCCTAATGCGGTTCGTGCATTGTTCGGTGAATTCACACAGGATATTGTCGAGCAGGTTAGGCTTCAAAATGCTCATATCATAGAGAAGTTTACTTCGACTAGTAACTCACATTATGAAAATATGGCCAAACACTTAAGCTCATTAAACGAATTGATGGCCAGATGTGTAAACGGGGGGACAACCCTGCCGTGGACTACACCTCCCCCTGCACCAAGCAGTCAGGAGGCTGGTCCGAGCAATATTCCCCCACAAGGAATCACGGTCCCTACGACTTCCAGGGGAGGAATAAGTCTGGGGGACAATGGCCCATATCTAGGGCCGAACTTACACCAAGGGCCAAATATGGTACAACATGAAGTGGTGTTGCCCCAAGGTCCCCAGGTTTCTCAGGGACAAAATCACGACTATGTCCCACTTGTGAGAGGACCACAACCACCACCCATAGCAATGCCATTCAATGGCAATGAAATGTTGAGAGAACAGATGTTCGAAATTCTTCAAATCCAATTCGGCTGAGGTATCAGAAGCCATATCTAGATTGGATCGATGTGGCATATCCGTGGCCTAGGAATTACAAAGTACCTGATTTTTCTCTTTTTACAGGATTTGGGGAAGTTTCCACTATGGAACACATAGGGCGATTTACCCTTCAGTGTGGAGAAACAACTTATTTTCATAAGTGAGGTTATTCAACGGCTCACTGTCAGAAGTGGCTTTCTCCTGGTATATCAGCTTGCCGGCCAACTCAGTAGAAAATTGGCATTAAATGGAACATTTATTCCATGCGCAATTCTACAAGGCCGAATCTGAAGTGGCCTTGGCCGATCTAGCAAACCTGAGGCAGTTACCAGGAGAATAGGCCGAGACATTCTTATAAAGGTTTAAAGTGGCTCGAGGCTGATGTTACGTGCCTTTGCCAGAAAAAGAATTCGTGATAATCGCTCAAAGCTGTCTCAATTTTGACCTGAAAAAGAAATTTCAAGATCGTGAATTTTGGGACCTCCCCCAACTCATCACTAGTGTGGTGCGTTACGAACAATTACTAAGGGAGGAAGAGAAAATGAAAAATTCTAGCAAAGGGACGTACTACAGGAACATCGATTATGAAGTAGGCGAATTGGACATTGAATCGGCCGACTTGTGTTTGGCCGAATTGGTTAAAGGGAAGCCGTACATTTGTAAAGCGTGGGCCGAACCCCTAGCCAAAGAAAAAAGTGATAAAAAAAGTATAGACTTTTCTTTTGACATCACAAAAGTCGATGCCATATTCGATCAGTTATATAAGGACAAATAGATTAGCTTAAGAGATCGCCACACGTTGCCAAGAGCCGAGCAAATCGGCGGGAAAAAATATTGTAAGTGTCATAATGCGTGGTCTCATTCAACTAATAAATTTCTTGTTTTTCGGAATGTTTTGCAAGATGCTATAGAATCTGGACGAATAACGTTCAAAAAAAAGATGGCAGTGGACGACAACCCGTTTCCAAAGGCAGTGGAATTAAACATGATCAACTCGGATCTTACCAAATTGAATTTGTCAAAATTCAAGTTGGTCCTAGATGAAGAACATGATGGTCATCATCCAAACACTCTGGAAAGGATTAAAGCACCCCAAGAACGAGAGGATCAGCAAAACCTTTATTTACGGTGCAATAACAATATGAAATGGATGAAAGAGTTGGAGAATACCTGTGAAAGGCCTGTAAAGAAAGAGCTAGTAGCATGGCAGCCACAGACCTTCGCACCAAGGTTCTATGGCGAGAATTTGAACTCCATCCTAAATGTGAGGACGTTTAGGCCGAAGATTCATCGACCCAACATATGTCATTCGTACCGCAGGCCGTATTCGGGACAACGTCCATAAAGAAATTACCCTCCTGTAGACGAAATGACAAGGACGCAACTGAGGCGACACCAACGAAATTGTGGCTGTACGATGCGCCAACAAGGTGAAATGAAGGTCGCCGCAGACCTTAATGCTTATGCAGGAAAGAAACCATATGAAAACAGTAAAGAAAATAAAGACCGATGGGGGACAACGGTGAACTGCGAAGAGCGTACCAAGTTTAATAGACAAAAGCGAGACGAGACCGACGATGAAGAGCCCCCTATCGTCATTCAATTCGGTAGTATGCCACCGTTTGTGGCTAATCATTACTTGTTGTCTGAGAAATTCAAGGGGGACAACAATGGAGGATCTGGAAATAACGAAGATGTTTATGATGGGTATGAAACCAAATTTGCGGCACTCTCAATAACGGATAGAGAGGCATCGGATGAGGAAACGACAGACATATAAGAAGAAATAGACATCAGGACCGAAGCACGAAGAAGAGGAATATCACAAAATGGGCTTCTCAAAGAATTATATGAGGCCGGCAACCCTCCAGTCAGAACGTTAGGAGAGGACTTGGGACGATCTCCATACCTTGTCCTGTATGGGACGCCCAAAAGAAAACGGACCGTTACCAGGGTAGAAAAGCGAAGAATGACTGTCAATAATGTCTCTCACGATACACCGGTCATGTTACCACCTTCTGGATGGAATACGGGAGGAGAATTGCCTCAGACCAACAACGAGAGTGAACAGATAGGCATATCAGGGAAGGTGATATTCCCAAAACCACCACCGCAGATGACCAAGCACTTGCGGCTGTTGTATGTGAAAGCAAAAGCCAATGAGATACCCATCACCAAAGTATTGATTGACAATGGAGCAGCCATCAATGCAATACCGTATAGGATGCTAGGGCGTTTAGAAAAGTCCGATGAGGACCTCATCCCTACGGAAGTAGTGCTAACAAGTTTCAATGGAGGGGCGACAATGGCCAAATGGGTCATCCCACTAGACTTACAAGTAGGAAGTACAACGAAGACGGCAGTGTTCTTCGTTATAGATGGGCCAACCATGTATAACATGCGATTGGGTTGAGATTGGATACATGGTAGCCGATGTATTCCTTCATCTCTTCATCAGTGCCTAGTTTTCTAGAACCAGAAAGATGAGGTTGAAATTTTACACGTCGACAACAAGCCTTTCGCTGCAGAGACAAATTTGGCCGAGTACTTCATGTATGAAGGAAATTATGGGCTGGCCCAAGTTCTGAATGAAAGGGAAAGTTCAACCATTGTGGCTCAAAATGACGAGCCATACCCTGCAGGTCTGCTAAATTACTTGTTCACGCAAACAAGACCAACCACAGTGGTCTTTAGGGAGTTGACGCACAGCAGTTCAAATGAAGAAGAACAATCAGAGTAAAGAGCAAGCCGCACTCGCGGCTACCAAGGCCAATCTAATGGCCTAAGTGACGGAACGAGAGAATGAGGCCGCAGCTCAGGCCGCGATTTCGACCTTAAGGGAAAAATTGTTAGCACACCAGACTAAAGACAGGATAAGAGAGGCATGTGGGGTAGATTTTTTACTGGAAGGAAGTCATAAGAGCGAACTGGAAGAAGAAGAATACGCTCTTAACGGACGACATAATACGAGCGTGTCAATGGCACAAGATGTATTGGACGAGGTAAATCTGGGAAGCGAGGACGATAGCCGTATCACTTACATCAGCAAGGAACTAGAGGCCCAGTTACGTGAAAAATTGATCCATCTATTACGAAAATATAAAGACTGTTTTGCTTGGGATTACAATGAAATGTCTGGTTTAGATAGAACCTTAGTAGAGCATAGGTTACCAATCATGTCGAGCCATAGACCACATAAGCAGCCTCCCCGAAGGTTTGCACCTAATGTTATGCCTGATATTAAGAAAGAGGTTGAACGCCTTTTGGAGGCGAAATTCATTAGGACGACCAGATACGTAGAATGGTTGTCAAACATCGTCACTGTCATGAAAAAGAATGGAAAGCTAAGAATATGCATAGACTTTAGGAATTTAAACTTGGCGACACCAAAAGATCAATAACCCATGCCAACGGTGGATTCTTTAGTAGACTCCACAGCAGGGTATCAGGTATACTCTTTTATGGATGGGTATGCAGGTTATAACCAGATCTACATCACCGAAAGCGATATACATAAAATGGCCTTTAGGTGTCCAAGTTCCTTGGGATGTTATGAGTGGGTGGTGATGCCGTTCGGTCTAAAAAACGCTGGGGCCACTTACCAGCGGGCCATGAATATGATTTTCCATGACATGATCGGAAAATTTATAGAGGTCTATGTAGACGATATAGTGGCTAAATCTGTGACTATGGACGAACATTTCAGCCATTTAGCAATGGCTTTCGAGCGAATGAGAAAATTTAAACTGAAGTTGAACCCTGCCAAATGTGCTTTTGGGGTGTGTGCAGGAAATTCCTGGGCTTTCTAGTACACCAACGGGGGATTGAGATTGATTCTAATAAATCTCGGTCAATCACTGAGGCCAAACCACCCCGAAATAAGAAGGAGTTGCAGAGGTTTTTAGGACAAATTAATTACTTAAGACGATTTATCTCTAATTGTGCAGGAAAAACTAAAGTGTTCTCCTCCCTATTGAGGTTAAAGGACAAGGACGAATTTGTCTGGACCGAAGAACATCAAAAGGCTTTCGACAGACTGAATAAATATTTGTCACAGCCGTCAGTGATGGTACCCCCTGTGCCAGGATGGCCAATGAAGTTGTACATATCGGCCGAAGAACAGTCCATAGCTGGGATGATCGCAAGATGATGACACGAACGTCGAAAGAGCCATTTATTATATAAGCAGACAATTTTTGAATTATGAATGTAATTATTCTCCAATTGAGAAATTATGTTTGGCTTTGTATTTTACATGTACTAAACTATAAGCCTACCTTAGGCCGAATATAGTGTACTTAATCACTAAAGTTAATATAATAATGTACATGTTTTCTCATCCTATCTTGCATCAAAGAGTTGGTTTCTGGTCATTATCACTATCAGAATTTGATATACGGCATGAGCCCCAAAAGGCTGTAAAAAATCAAGCTTTAGCCGATTTATTAGCTGACCACCCATGTTTGAGTACCATCAGAGAAATAGAAATGGAATTAGACGAATGCAGTCTGAAACCATGGACGATGTATTTTGATGGGTCCAGCACAACGAAATGAGCTGGGATGGGGATAGTCTTAGTCAGCCCATTGGGAGAACCATTCCGTTTCTTAATCAGGTTGAACGAATATTGCACTAACAACCAGACCGAATACGAAGCCTTGATATTTGGGTTGGAAATACTTCTCAATATGGGAGTAACACACGTGTCTATTAAAGGAGATTCGTAACTAGTGGTCCAACAGGTAATAGGAACCTTTAAATGCCAAAGCCCATCAGTCATGGCGCTATTGGGTATGGCTAAAGAGTTGGTAGGTCAATTTGACCATGCGGAATTGGAACACGTTCCGAGGGTGAAGAACGAAGTGGCCAACAATTTGGCCCAAGCAGCTTCCGGATATTAGCGGTATATATAGAAGCGAAGAGGTTAAGCCGAATTTCCTCAACACTTGGATGCGAGCGACCAAATTTCATACATGGCTCCGTACCTTGGGGGTCGGCTCCGGATGACGCACCAGCAACAGCCGTCTCACTCTCTTCAGGCGTTTATTCCATAATTGGAGCCTCGTCTACTTCGTTGTCGTCCGATAGAAGTTTAACAACCGAGACAACATTGGGATCAGCCTCTTTCGATGGACCCTCGACCATAGGAATTTCGAGTCCCGGAGTTTGGGTTGATTCAGGCACGGTAGAAGGTGGCTTCATCCTAAACACCTGCACAAGATACAAAAACTTATAAAGCCTCAGGTTGACTCAAACCAATGTGTAAAGAGGACGAGTGTTTCAGATCTTACCTTAGGACGACACACGAGCGGCACGTCTGAATCAGAGCTGTGGCTGGGGGAAGGCTTTTTCCTTTTTACTTGTTTGATTTTCTTAGGTTTGGTCGTTTCGGCTGGTTTCTTTGCCCCCGCCGGCTCAGAAGAATTAGAAGATATTTGAGTGGTGGATAACA